>PVJC01035674.1:0-18125 GCA_004026665.1 Murina feae
TACCAGCTGTGAGTTTTCCCAGCTGCTAAGGCACATGGGAAATTTCAAGAAGATGAATACTTTTATTAAGAATTTCATTAGCCCCAACTGTAAAAAATATTAAAAAAAAGAATTTCATTAAACAAGTTTTTTTCAGGTATGGTGTCAAAATGATTATTTATGATTTGTATCAAGCAATTATTCCATGAAGTGCCTTTTTCTACCACAGGGGTTTTAAAAATTGAAGTAGGAAATGATTGATTTTGAAAAGATATCTGATGTAACCTTTTAGAAGATTTTACTTAATATACATAACCAACCTGAGAGGAGATACAAAATATGAGGACTGTAATAGTTAATAGTCAATAACAAGTATTTTACAAATTAAAATGATGTGCAAGAGCAATACTAAAAATCAGAAGTTTTAATTTATCTCACTGACAGGTTTTCACAGTTCAGTGCTTCATGGGGTTAAGTACCTTTATATAGGTGACCAAGACAACCTAGTCATCTATTTGCAACAGAATTTAAAAAATAGAAAACATAAGTAGAAAATCATCTACTTTGATAGCAACAGAGAGACTCCAAAGATGGAAAGAAAGGAAATAACTTGGAAGAGAAGATAAAAATGAAAAAATTGGGGTGGGAACAGGGTCAGGTGATGATAATAAGAATATATGATGAAGAGTGAGCTAGGGGTGGAGGTGAGGAGGGGGAGAGAGGAGGGCAGGCCTGGGTTCTTCAGAACTATGAAGTGTTGAGCACTGCGCACAGCCCTGCTGAGGAGTGTTCTGGGCTCTGGGGAAAATAAATGTCAGCATTATGATAGCAACCCTGTGAACAAACACTATTAAAGTAAGTACTCATCTCCCTCTCTATTTCATGTAACACCCCCTCCCCATGTCAGCAAACTAATTAGAAATTCATATTTCGTGTTCTAAAACATGCAGATTTTTCTTTTTGTAGGATGATGTTATTACACCAAATGGTATATTTCATTTTATTTGCCTCAGTTTCTGGTGGTAAGTAGAGATTTATTTTAACCCTACCAGACCACAAAGTACCCAAAATTAGGTACAGCAGATTCGGGAATTATCGAAAAATCAGTACACCGGTCTGGTAGGGTTAAGTATGAACTGGAAATAGCTTGTCTCCTGAATTTAGATTACAAAATAAGAGGGCATAAGCCCAGAGACAGAAATCACGCCACAGTCCCTTACATGTGGGAAAATCTCACATCATCCACTCCAGGGAAAGGGAGGAAATAAAATCATTTTATTTATTTTCCTTTTAAGGTTCCAGCGGTTTTCAAGGCAGGAAGGAAAGTGAGATGAAGGAGTGTATAGTCATGGAAAATTATGGCTATATGTATAGTTCTAACTATATTCATTTCTATACCTATATTCATATGTAAATTCACATCACACATTTAAATTATATTTGAGAGGATAATTAAAAAAGCAACCAGATGTCTGGCTTTGCCTCATTGATTAGTCAGTTTGCCATAAAGCAGTCAGTTTAATGCAAGACATACATACACACACATACATGCAATTTTGGACTGAAAAATACTACGAAAATATTTACACAATTAGACTTTATGCAATTCAATAATTTACTGCTATTAATCTTCCACTTCACATCATGTCTACTACATTTGTTTGCAAATTACTTAACCAATATTCAGAAGGATATATCAATACAAGTAACTTGGGCCCCTATGTTTACTCGTTAAATAAGATGAAAATTTAAGCATTTATTTTTAAAAATATTTTCCTTCATTCATGATGATGATGATGACGATGTTGTTGTTGTTGTTGTTAATTTTCACCAGTGGATATTTTTTCACTGATTTTTAGGAAGAGTGGAAGAGAGACGGAAAGACAGAGTGAGAAACATCAATGTAAGAGAAACACATGGATTGGTTGCCTCTTGCATGAGCCCTCATCAGGGCCCAGGCCGGAGAGAAGCTTGCAACCAAGGTCCGTGCCTTTAGTCTACAGCTGATGCTCTATCCACTGAGCCAAATCGCCTAGGGCAAGAATTTGTTTTTAAAGTAACATACATTACAGTTAATTTCTATTACTGTTGATAGCATTTTATTCAGAATAAACATTTTTATTATATGTGAAAAACAGCAGTCTAAGTAAAAATATTTAAAATAAAAAAAATTCGCCCTAACCGGTTTGGCTCAGTGGACAGAGCATCAACCTGAGGACTGAAGGGTCCCAAATTTGATTCTGGTCAAAGGCATGTACCTTGGTTGTGGGCACATCCCCAGTAGAGGGTGTGCAGGAGGCAGCTGATTGATGTTTCTCTCTCATCGATATTTCTAACTCTCTATCCCTCTCTTTTCCTCTCTGTAAAAAAAATCAATAAAAATATATTTAAAAAATAAAATAAAATAAATTCTATTGCAGTTAATAATTTAATTTTTCTTTGTGACAAGATTCCTCTCAGGTTATTAAATTTCTTCATTGTAAAGTAATATTGTTATTTCATTGACAAACAAATCAGTGATAACTAAATGGACATAGTTTGAACAATGGACCCAACAATGCATTCTTTACACATGCATTTGGAACACTCAGAAAATTTGACTACATACAAGGCTCCAAGGCAAGTCTCAACAAATTTTAAAGAATTAAAATTACACATAATATCTCATAATTGAGTGGAATTGAGCTAACAAATAAAAGAGAACTGAAAAATCCCCAAATGTTTAAAAATTGAATAATACCCTTTTAAATAAATATGGGTCAAAGAAGAAATTTCAATGGAAATTAGGAAATAGCTCTAGCCAGTCTTGCTCAGTGGAGAGAGCACCAGCCTATAGACCAAAGAGTCTCGGGTTTGATTCTGATCAAGGCTGCGTACCTTGGTTCCAGGCTTCTCCCCTGCCCCGGGCCTGGTCAGGGCTCATGCAGTAGGCAATCACTTGATGTGTTTCTCTCACATCAATGTTTGCCTTTGTCTTTCTCTCTCTCTTACACTTTCCCTAAAAATCAATGGAAACATATCCTCGGGTGAGGGTTAAAAGTTAATAATAATAATATGGTTTTTAGGCAGATCAGGGAGAAATAGACATAACTCTCAGGATGGACTGTCCACCCTCCCTTGTGGCCTCAATATTAATGGTGCGCTTTCTTATTTCTCTTTACCTTTATTACTGTTAATCATTTTGTCCTTTGCTTTTGTATTGATTATTGATATTATTTTAACTGATATTTCCCCTAATAATTTTACTAGAAAAAAATTAATTTTTATAAGATGATGAAAGAATACAGTGATCCTCTGTTACCACCAATAGTTTTTGACATTGTGTCTTATTTATATGTAGTGAACATGTTTAACAATGTGAAATAGTTTGAAAACATAATGCTTCACCCTCAACTATTTCAACATACATCATCCTGCACAAAATACATAAAAAAATTTAAAGAGAACGCTTTATATCATCTAAATTGTCCCCCAAAGGTAATATAGAGCTATTAATCAAAATCTTATCAAGAGTCACAAATTGTATTGGTAGTTTTGTCTCCATAGTTGAATTTTAGAACATTCTACCCACCACTTTAATTTCCATGTTGAACTTAAAAATTTTGTTGTTGTTGTTAATCTTCACCCGAGGGTATATTTTAAATTGATTTTTAGAGACCGTGGAAGGGAGGGGGAGAGACAGAGAGAGAAACATCGATAGGAGAGAGACACATGGACTGGTTGCCTCTCAATGTGCCCCAACCAGTCTGGGGTTTGAGCCTGCAACCAAGGTACGTGCCCTGGACAGGAATTAAGCCTGAGATCCTTCTGTCTGCAGGCTGACACTCTGTCCACTGGGCCAAACCAGCGAGGGGGAACTTGAAAATTTAGTAATAAAGCTTTCCTGCCAAATTAAATGATCAGTATTTTTGTGTGCTATTGCGGCATTCCCAGATAATTCCATAGCACCCTGAAGATAAAAAAAATTCACTGTTCTGGAATCTATGACAAGAGTGGGCAATCTTTTTCTTGACAAGGCAGAGAATATTTTAGGCAGAGAATATTTTAGGCTTCATGGGTCCGGAGACAAAGTCACAGATATTATATAAGTGTATATATGTAACTGTTTAAAATGTAGCCATTAAAATATAGAAACCATGCTTCACTCATGAGCTATACAAAAACAGGCAGCCGGCTGCATTAACCTTCAGGCCATAGCTTGCCCACACCCGTTTCCTGTTAGGAAGCAGTATATTACATATGATCTTTTAAATGCGAGGATGTTAGGCTGAAAACAACCAAACTCACAGTCTTGCTAAGGAAGTATTTCTTTCGGCATGAGATAGAGTAGTTTACTTCCCTCTCTTTGGCTTTCTGGATGCTGCCATTACAGTGTGGTGATTGTGGGGTGCTGACATTACAGTGTGGTGATTGTGGGGTGTAGGGGGATGGAAGTGGAAGACCATGTAGAGGGGAATGAATAGTGATGGAAATAAGGGGAAAACACTGAGATGCATTATTTTAAAATATAAATTTCACCCAGTAATGTTGTTATTTTTTAATAAAACAGGTTTCCTTACATCCAGAAGGACAGCGTTACAGAAACGCTGCTGAGGGTAAACTTGACAGGAGCCGTTTCTGGACATTCTTTCAAGCAATGCCCACACCACATACGTGGTAAGATGCCTTACTAGAACGAATAACTACTAGCTACTGCCCTGGCCTGCTGGCTCCGTTGGTTGGAGTGTCGTCCCTACACCAAGAGGCTGTGGGTTTGACTCCTGGTCAGGGCACATATGGGAGGCAACCAATCAATGTGTCTCTGTCACATCAATGTTTCTCTCTCTCTGTCTTCCTTCCCCTCTAAAGTAAAAAAAGACACAAAAACGTGCAGGTTTTTAAATAAATACATACATACATATACATATACTAGTTATTATGATGTTTAGGTATGGTCATATGATCTTATGGCAATAAAAGAAAACCCTGACATATGGAAATAAAGTCTGCTAATGAAATTCTTTCTCTTTCGAGTCAAAGTTAGCATGCAGGCATGTGTGCCCCTTAGCCTCACCGTGGTTTACCAAAATGTATCTCATAGGACCTACCTCAGTACATCAGTGCTCAACATTCATTTCCCCCTCCTTCGCAGCTTAAAATTTCCTAAGAAAGTCCTTATTAAACATATGAATTCAAACCAAAGGCAGCAAGGGTTGAGATGTCCGACCAGATTATTATGACCACCTGACATTTGTAGGCAAATTAACTACAATTTCACACTGAGATTGCTAGAGGGCCAGATCATTATAAATGTCTGAATAGCACAACATACCTAAGTATCGTTGCTGATCAAGTTCATCCTATCATGTTGATGGCGTATCCCAAAAGAGATGGCTTCTTCCAAGACAATGCGCCATGCCATGGTGCTCGTATTGTGCACGAGCGGTTTCAAGAACATGAGGGAGACTGTAGCTTGCTTAGGTGACCCCACAATCCAATTGAGCATTTGTGGGACAAAGTTAAAAGACCCATCAGGTAGCTGGTTCCACAACCATCAAATCTCACAGAACTGGACAGTGCTATTCATCAGGCATGGTGTCAGATTCCTTGCATCACCTTTCATCATCTCGTGGAGTCCATGCCAAGAAGAATCGCCACAGTACTGAAGGCAAAGGTGGCCCAACAAAGTTCTGATGGGGTGGTCATAATAATCTGGCCATTCAGTGTAGATATTTGAATAGGTTAATTAGTAAATCAGTCGATCACTGGTGTTAAGGAGACAAGCCAGACCGGGTCAGCAAATTGCAGAAAGAATTTACAAGTCTAATATTGTGTGCCTATAAGAAGGACATGAAGTAGACTAAAATAAAAACTACGTCTGAGGAAAGTGGGTGAGTGAGTTGCAAGGGTAAGTCAGGAGGGACAGTTGCTACAGGAAAAAGCCTCCAAGTTGCCCCAGAGTATGAAAGATAAGCATATTTTCTGCTTTTATTTCCAGCCTGTGACACAGAAGTTGATGAGGGCTTGGACATGGAGGGCATGAACTGTGATAGCTCTGTCACCAAGGATGCAGAGGAGCACCTGGGCAGATGCACAGATGACATCTGCTGACACTTTGTCACCTAGGCAACGGGCAGTTTCCAAGCCTAGAGCACCGATGAGTGAGCCCGTGGACATTACATTATCTGACGGGGAGCAAAAAGGGAGATTCCTTAAAATTAGTTTCATTAATTTGATGCCAACATTTCTTTTTAACCCATGAAACATTTCTATAATAAATATTTATAGTTTTCTTCATAAAAAGTCCTCCATTTTTAAATTGGCAATTTTGAAACGGTTCAACTTGGCCTGACTATTCCATTCCCAGCCTAAAGGATGCTGTAGTCTGACCCCATATTTAAAACAAAAGTACTTGAAGTTCTCCAAATAACAGTTTCCTTCCAATCACAAATAACTGAAGCCCATGTGGAATGTGTTAACTCGCCTCATACTGGATTTTGAAATATTCCAGAGATAAATCTATTATATAAGAATGTAAATGATTTGAGCTCTAGTGATTAATCTGTATTCTTTTTATTTAAAGGTAGGAAAAATATTATCTCTATATATAAAACCCTAATATGCAAATAGACCAAACAGTGGGATAACTGAACAACTGGTCCCTACGATGTACACTGACCACCTGAGGTATGCATGAAAATGATGCCCTAGCGAGATGGAGCAGGTAAGTGGGAGCACCAGACAAAGGCTGGGCACTGGTCGCTGTTATCAGGGCGAGCCTCTGGTGGTTACTGAAAATTCTTTGCTCCTACGCATTGTGGTCCCAACATGGCACTTGCCCCTGCTGCCAGCACCAGTCCAGCTCACACCCGCTGCCAGGGCTGGAGCCATTGCTCACACCCGCTGCCGGTGCTGGCCCCAATCACTTGGTGCCATCAGCAGGTACAAGTGGTGGTAGCTGGCCCTGATCGCCTCAGGGCTTCTCCACTTCTCCCTGCTCCTGAGGGGCAATTGGAGCAGCAGTCACTGCTTGCACCCATGGCTGGTGCCGGCCCCAATTGCTCCACACCATCAATGGGTGTGAGTGGGGCTAGTGCCATCAGCACGTGGGAGCAACAGGAGTATGGCTTCCAGCAGAGAGAGGACCAAGTGCTGCGGCAGGAGGGTGGGCAGAGACCCATCCCTGTTCTAACCGCAGCCTTGCAACCCACAGTTCCTTTCAATGTACACAGATTTGTGCACTGAGCCCCTAGTAACTTTTATATTTAGAAATAAGTTGAAATGTTCAAGATTTGTGTAATAAACTATAGCTATATGAAATCCAATGGAAATGGGGACATAAGTTCAAATGACTAGCTTGTGGATTTTAACTTTCTGCTCTCTCCATTCACAAAAAAGCACACTAGTGGAAAGCAAAGTTTCAAAGATTTATTTCAAAAACAATGATAAAACAAAACAACCCCTCCCAAATTAATTAATGTTTCATGTTTAATATTTAAGCATTTTTGTCTTTAGCTTACCTCAAACTACATCTTCTTACATATTTTACACCCAAGACTTAACACAGTGTGAATAAGCTAGGAAATTGGGAGTTGGTAGGTGTTACAAAAAAAAGACGTCATTAATTCCTCCATCCCCATTGTCGTCTCACCCCTCTCTCACGTTGTCATTTTATTGATGAAAAATCGAGCTGGCAAAATTCACAGAACCACTAGGTCTTGGCAGAGTGGGGACGCCACCCAGCCGTCCAACCTGCAGATCAATACTTTTCAGAGTAATTCCTTACTGAATGGCTCAGGCAGTCTCCAAGTGGGACTGCCTCGTCGTCTGATGGTGTTCTTACTTGCCTTTGGAAGAATAAAATATTTTTCCATTCTTGTTTTATTTTCAGTAACATTTGTCTTTTGAAGAATACCCCAATGGGGACACCAACCAGAATAACGAATCTCAATGAAGTGGTGTCTGGATTTCCACTGAAGTCGTGTGCACTCTCTCACCCGGGTAAACTATGATTTCCTTAACGAGGTGACTGAACCATGAAATAACGGTTGCAGATGGTAGGTCTGATGGGCACTCATTTTATGTTCACCAGTGACATGGACCAATGACATGTTCTCTTCTTCAAGGGAAAATTTTATTATATCCTATATAATCCTATCTAATAAGAGTAATATGCAAATTAACCATCACTCCAGGACAAAGATGGTGGCACCCATAGTGGTGGGGCAGGACGCTGGTGGCGTCACCCTGGCAATGTGAGCCCAGCAGGCAATTGGGCCTGCAGGTAGCACTCAGCAGAGCCTGCTGGGCAGTGGCAGTGGCAACAGGGGAGCAGGCAGCACCCAGCAGGGCCTGCTGGGCAGTGGCTGTGGAAAAGGGGGAGCAAGTGATTGGGATGCTCAGGCAGCACACAGCAGGACTTGCTGGGTGGTGGCCGTGGCGAAGGGGGAGCAAGCAATCTGGACCCACAGGCAGCACCCAGCAGGGCCTACTGTGCCACCATGGGAGAGCAAGCAATTTCTAGGAGGTCACTGCGGTGACCCCCTAGCAGACAAGCAGGTGGCAGGCAGCGCCCAGTGGCAGCAGCAATTGGGGAGCAGACAAGCAGGGTGACCAAGAAGCAAGCATTGGGGACCCATAGGCAGCACCCAGCAGGGCCTACTGGGCGGTGACAGTGCAAACTGGGGAGCAAGCAATGGACACCCTCAGGCAGACACCCAGCAGGGCCTGCTAGGTGGTGGCTGCATCCACTGGGGAGCAGGCAAGCAGGGTAACCAGGGAGCAGGCAATCGGTCTGCAGGCAGCACCCATCAGGGCCTGCTTGCCCATCCCTGTGGTGTGGAGCAGACAGGCCCTGCAGAGAGCAGAGAACCACGTGGAGTGTGCCCAAGCCATTAGTAGCACATCCCTGGAAGCCTTCCAAATTGGAGAGGGTGCAAGTTGGGCTGAGGGACCTCCCTGCCTGCCGTCCCCCAACCCCACCTACCTATCCATGCATGAATTTCGTGCACCGGGCCTCTAGTTAGAGTTTATATTTGCATTTAAGCTTAAGATAATGACTTTGGTGTTACTAATTTAAAAATTTTTGAAAGATTTTGAGATAAATGAACTTTAGAAACTTATTATTAAGACATTATCTCTTTAGAGTGATTTTAGGTTCTGAGCAAAATTGAGGGGAAGGTGTAGAGTTTTCCCATATACTCTCTACCCAACACATACCCACAGACTCCCCATTATCAACATCTCCCACCAGAGCAGTGCATTTGTTACAATTGATCAACCTGCATTGACACATTATAATCATGCGAGGTCCATAGTTTACATTATGATTTGTTCTTGGAATGTACTGGAGGATTGAATTTCCCAGTAGTTTAACCCTAAACTAAATGCTGGATTACTATGCATGTGTGGCTTCTCTTTTCCTTAATGACAGAAGAATTATAAAGATCTGGGTTCTAATGATAAACCCAGTTATAGACCCGAGTTCCACAAAACAACAGCATATTGTGGTAGAGATTTAGAGTTTAGACCTCTATCTACTTCCAGCTCTGTTGCCCACTAGTGGTATGACTTAAGATAGAAACTTACCTCTGACAGATCTTATCCCCTTAGAATGAAAAAGGAGTATAACCTGTAAGGTCTAAGGTCCTTCCAGCTCCAAAAGCCATTATGAGGGACTGGAGATCACCACGAGGAATCTCTCCCGATAATATAAGATGTGTAAAGATAATTGTGATGTTATGTAGAATGAAATGAAATGAAGGCCATAAGTACACGGTTAAAAGGGAAATAGGGACAGAACCTATGAGTCAACTTATAAATGATCTGCTCTTCTTGATAAAATCTGAAAAGTATCATCATCATAATTATTCTCATAACTGATGCCACTGATATAATTTTTAAAACCTAAATTCCAGCCTAAGTATCTAATAACCCTTTTCAAACTAAATGTGTATGTATATATGTATATTTGTGTTCAACAAGAATACCTTAAAAATTCTGGAACTTCAATTAACTTATATTCTTTGGTTCTTTCAATTGAAATTTAATCGGCCTATGGATCCCTCTGTTAAGAAAACTATATGTTTATTTTGGTATGAAAATCAGTTAACTCGCCTTTTGGGATCAAGAGCAAGGGTAAGATAATGGTGGTGATGAAAATATAAAAACTCTCTCTTTGAAAGACTTGATCCCATGGTAAATGGGGAAGAGAAAAAATTAGGTGTAGAGATTAAGAGTATTAAACTCATGATCTACACATTGTAAATGCAAAGTCTCTCTTAAAGAAAGATCTTATTCCTACTAAGGCACAGCCCAATAATAGAGTTAGGATGCATTTGCGTTTCTCCTCTTCAACTTGATCCAGATGCCATTAGTAGGACGAAGAATCAGCTCTCCTGCCAGACCAAGTTCTTCTCTTTTCTGGTTGGATTCTACCCAAAAATGCCTCAGGATGCATGAGAGAATGACCTTTTCTTCCATCATGGCAAACCTTTGACCTTCAAATTAATGTAAATAACATGACTTTAATTACAAATATATCTCAAATGGGAGAAAGAACCGGTTCTGTTAGAGGGAGCAAGTGATATTAGATTTTCACAGTAGGCCCTGGGAGAACCAGTGTCACTCAGGATGCTTCTTAGTAATAAAGACCCTTCCCTGCTCCCACCCAGTGCACCTCAATAGCTCTGAGGACAAGGAATCTAGCCCAGGCAGCACCCAGATGAATCCTGGGCTCATTGAAGCATGAGAAACACGACTCTAGAATGCTTTCCTACTGGGACTTTCATGTAGTTTACTATAGAGTTACCAGGCCTCCATGTACCAATGCCTGCATTTACATAAACAGTAAAATGCCAGAGATACTAAAGCCAAGTGTTTATAATGCATGGCGATGTGCGTTCACTTTGTTTACATGCTTCCGCTGCCCCTATGGTGAACATTCTCTGTTTGGCTTTTTTTTAAGAAAAAGCATTTCTTAAAAGCAATAAAAACAGGTTAAATAAACTGATATAAATAAGCTTTCTACCATATAAAATATATTCTACTTCAATCTGAAGATCTACATTTTAAAACTCTACCATGAAACTGGTTATACTTTACGTTATGGGCTGAATGATATTCCCCCAAATTTATCTGCTGAGTTCTTAACCCTCAGTACCTCACAATGCGACTGCATTTGGGGATTGGGCCTTAAAGAGGTGATTAACATAAAATGAGGTCATAGGGGTGGGCCCTAATCCAATCTGCCTGGTGTCTTTATAAAAAGAAGAGATCAATCTCTAGCTGGGTGGCTCAATTTGTTGGTATGTCATCCTCTTCACCATAAGGTTGTGAGTTCAATTTCATCAGGGCATGTACCTAGGGTGTAGGTTAGATTCCTGGTTGGGGCACGAATGGGAGGCAACCAATCAATGTTTCTCTCACATCAACGTTTCCCTCTTTCTCTAAAAAATCAATAAAAACATATCCTCAAGTGGGGATTAATTAGAAACACACACACCCACACACACAGAGAGGAATCAACTATGTGAACACATGGGTAGAAGACATCTGAGCCAAGGAGAGAGGCCTCAGAAGAAACTAGCCCTGCAGACACCCCGATCTTGGACTTCTGGCCTCCAGAATGGTGAGAAAATAAAATTCTGCCATTTAAGCCACCGAGTCTGTGGTGCTTTGTTACAGCAGCCCTAGAAAACTGATACACTTTACGACAGCCATAGTAAAGTGGGGAAAAAAATACAACAACTAGTTTATTAACAGACTTGTATCTGACACACTACATCTCAAAGACATTATTATGAGAAACCCCTGCTGTGTATGCCTCAAAGGTCAAACCAATTCTGATGGATACAAACCTATACAGTTTCTGGGTCCAGCAGAGAAGGGCACATATGCGTATGGATGGCGTCCCACCGAATTCTCAGGGAAGAACCGCTCTGGCTTGAACTCCTCAGGGTCTGGGAAGTACTGTGGGTCTCTATGCAGTGAGTAGGGAATGATGATTATTTGAGAGCCTTTCACGATGCTGTATCCCCCTGTCAGGAGACAGTCGATATGTTATGAGAACAGAGCAAGACAGACACAGAAAAGTCCACTCTCCCCACTACTTTCATGAAAGAATTCTCACCAACATCACAATCTTCATTAAGATCACGGGCAATTATGGGCACAGAAGGAAAAATACGAAGGGTCTCCTTAATAACACACTCCAGATATTTAAGTTTCTTCAGGTCTTCTAAGGTAACAGGGCGATCAGAATTCCCTGATCAAAGTAAATACATGAAATAAAATAAATGGAAGAACTATTTGGGCTGGGTGGATAAGACATGAAAAAAGAATATATTATAACATCAATACACTGAATGTTAAATACCAACAGCTAAAGTAAATATTCTAAAGTAAAAATATCAAGTAAAAATTCTTAATAGTATAGATAATAATAAAAAAAAATGAGACAATAATGCTAAGTAAAAAACACACACAAAAAAACAGATGGAATGGTCACATGTTGTATCATAAAATTTGGAGGAAGTACTCAAACTAGGTAAATCGATAGAGACAGAGTGTAAATGAGGTGTCGCCAGGGGCTGGAGGAAGAGAAAATGGGGGGTGGCTGATTAATGGTGCAGGGTTTCCTTCTGGCTGCTGAAATGGGTTGGAATTAGATGGAGGTAACAGTGCATAACATTGTGAATGCATGAAACTATAAGTTAAAACATTTAATTTTGAATTCTCAGAGCCTCTTGCAGAAGTGTATCTTCTCCTGGGTCAGCTTCTTGGACTCTCTCCATATCCTGGCCCCCAAACGCCCTCCATTCCCACCTCAAAAAGAAATCCAAGTGGCTTCTTGGACCTGCCAATGGGAGAAAAAACACAGCAGGAAGCAATTGATCATATTGAGAAAGCAAAATATGAGATAAACCAACTCAATGAACAAGCCAGTGAGAAGATTCTGAAGGCAGACATGTAACAAATCCTGCCAACCAATGTTTCTCAGAAGAGATAGGAATTGAAGGCCCAAATCCCAACTTTTTGAGCACAACATTTGCAACCATCTCTACTCCTGCACTGCTTGGGGAGATGGATGGAAAGGCACTGTGCTATTTAACCAGAGTTGAAGTACAGAATTAAAAAGTTAAAAAAATTAGGTCACAGAACAGATTTTCATTTTGATGGAAACCCTTCCTTGGAAAATAATTGCACCCAAAGAATTTCACCTGAGTGCAAGCTGTGATACATTTTCAAAGTCCATGAAATATCTGGAAAGCATTTGATGAAATGTTCAAATCCAATGCCGGATAAAGCCAGCAGGAAGAGGCTGAGAAACAAAAATCTGGTTTATGGCCATTCTGATGCAGGTGCAGAGAAGTTGGGAGAGATCATCGAAGGTGGTATGTGCCAAAATCCAATTCCTTACTAAATACCAAAATCCAATTCATTACTACTTGCCTCCTGATATGGAAGATGAAGAAGGGGAAGGAGAAGATGATGATGGAGAGGGAGAGGGAGAGAAGAGAGGATTGAAAGCTACCAACGAAGAAGCTGATGAGGATGAAGGAGACGGTGACTAAGGAACACGGATGGACTCCAACCTGCTTTTTAACGTTTCTCCAGGCGCTGGGAGCAAGTTTCAGTCTGGGCTTAGTTTTGTTTTGTTTCACTCTTGGGCTCAGTCATTTGCCTTTTGAAGTCTTTTCTCTCCTTTATTTACATCCTGGTTTTCAACTTATTTGAAGGACATACCTTGAGCAGAATACAGTGGGAAAAGAATCTCTAACACTTTCTTTTCCAAATTCACTTTTTTTCCTTTACTTTTAGAAGTATTTTTCCATTGATTTATAAAGTACATTTTTCTTTATTGATTAAGGTATTACATATGGGTCCCCATCCACCCCTTCCCCTCCTACATCCCCACTCATGTCCTCACCCCCGTGGTGTCTGTGTCTATTGGTTAGGCTTATATGCATGCATACAAGTCCAAATGCACGTATATCCCTTCGTGACTCACGAAATACTATATGCGATCAGTGCCCCTGTGCTCCTGGGAAAGAAACATCTTCTCCTTACATTGCTCCGCGGAAGGCTGGAGGCTCAGTCTGCACAGTAGTGCACAGAATTCTTCCCCTTTGGTATGTTTAGCTGTGATGTTTAATGGACTTCCTTGCAGTTTAAGACGATATTTTTAAAATAAAATTATCTCCTAACAATGGCCTGGGTCTTCCCACTCAATGGGACAATAGTGGACCTGCAGAATTGTCCTTCTCTACTGTATTTTGTCACTGTTTATATAATTTTTTTGTTTGTTTCACTGTAAAGAAAAGATAATGCTCAATACTAAACAAGAAAAGTGTACCAGTTGCTTTCTAATAATGGAACTAAATGTGCAGTTTACCCAAGTAACAAAAAAACAAAAAAATAAAAACAAAAACAAAAAGAATGAATACTTACATCTCAATATCCAAAGATCAATTGCTCAAAAAATTTTTAGAACTAATACTGGGGATAGAAGAGAAGTGAGGCACAATTAGGAAAAAGCATGACAAGCGGCAGAATAAAAATTCTAGTAAAAATTGTGTCACTAATTATGTGAGATCCAAAAGCATTAGTGACACCTGCATTAGGCTAGAAATTGTAAAAAACACAAAGGGAACACATTCTAAAAAGAACCTGGGTTTCTAGAACACCCAGTTTACCCACCAGAGGCAACCTGAGAGAAATTCAACTTGATAAAGGAAAAATGAAATAATGGCAGAAACAGAGGCCAGAAGTTTAGATCGTCTCCATTATACAAAATAAAGTCTTCCCTCTTGATAAGAAAATCCAGTCCTCACACCATCTGGACATGAAATTACTTTTCCAACTTCACCTTTCAATGGGTTCTAACAAATGTTCTGAATTCCACCTGCCCTTTAATGCTTACTATTATCTTCCTACTTCTCCACTCTGCCATTGTGCTACTGGAGCCTCTCTTTCTAGAATGTCTTCCACCTCCTCCTCTTTCCCTTTATTATTCCTTCCCCACTTTACACTAGGAAAATCCATCAGATACCAATTTGTTGGTTGGCCAACCCAACCTTTACCTTTCTTTTCCAGTCATGGGAAGCCATATGACATCTGATTACCAGGGATTCTCAATCTTCCTAATGCTGAGACCCTTTAATACAGTTCCTCATGTTGTGGTGACCATCAACCATAAAATTATTTTCATTGCTTCTTTGTAACTGTAATTTTGCTACTGTTATGATACGTAATGTAATTATCTGATACACAGGATGTATTTAGGCGACCACTGTGAAAGGGTCATTCGACCCCCAAAGGGGTCACGACACACAGGTTGAGAACCGCTGGATTAAACAAAGGATTAAGTTGATGGCACAATGTACAGTTCCACAAATATATCAGGTCCTAATCCCAAGAACCTTTAAATATTACCTTTTTTGGGAAAAGGTGCTTTTGAACATTTTATGAAGGATATTAAAATGGAGAGATGATTGTAGATTATCCAGGTGGGCCATGAATGCCATCACCAATGTCATGATAAGAGAGAGCAGAGCGGGATTTGACACACACACACAGAAGAGAAAGTGATGTGAAGATGGAGACAGAGATTTGAATGATGTGGCCATAAGCCAAGGTATGTTGGCAGTCACCAGAAGAAATGGTGCAGTCCTGCCAACACAGTGATTTAAATCAGAGATACTGATCTGGGCTTTCTGGTGTCCAGAACTGTAAGAGAATACATTTCTATTTTGCTAAGCCTCCCAGTTTGCAGAATCTGTGACAGCAGTCAAAGGAGACTAATATTATCCTTCATCCCCTCCTTCCCTTTCTTCTTGCCTTAAAGATAAACATGAGACCCAGATCAACAAACAAGAAAACAAAATCCACGATGATGAAAATGATAGAGAGAGAAAAGAGCCAGCCCAGGATTCTCACCTCCCAATTGGCATCAGCCTAGGACCCCTTACCTGCAGGTTCCTGGTGTACAAAAGAAATGTATGTCCCATCAGCTTAACCCACAGCAATCTTATATGGAACAGCTCTCCTTGACCCTGCTAATCAGCTTCACCTCTCCTCTCTGCTCTCCGCTAGCCCCTTCCTTCCTCATATCCCCCAAGTACAGCCATGACTTGATACTTTCTACACAGTGTCTGCTTCTCCTGTGAAGCAGCGAGGTCCTTGAGGACAGTGACATTTATCTGTGTAGCCCCCAAATGTATCCCGGTGCAGTCACATGCCAAGCAATCAGCAAATGCTCATAAACAAATGGATGACATTTGGAAAGGACTTTAGGCCTGAAAGGGGTCCCAAATGCCAGCACTCCTGCTTATCACAGTGTCTTTAGAACAGGCCCAACTGCAAAGTCTTAATGAGCAAGAATGCCATTTGCTTCAGTGACTTGGGACCTTCCGTGTAAGTAGTGAAGGGGCCATACATACCAAACACTTCGTCCAGTTCACTGTCCAGTGTTCTCTGGACTTCTGGATAGCAACCCAGTAGGTACAAGGCCCAGTTCATTCCAGCTGCAGTTGTGTCATGGCCCTACAAATGGAAGAGAGAAAATAAAACAAACAGCTTAGAAAGCAGAGTTCTATTGAGAAGGTTAGGGATGCTAGCTCTATTCTGAATTGTCTCTGGACTTGACAGCTGTGACGTGACCCCAGACAGAACAAGTTAATTTTATACAGTATTTTACCTCAGTGGGGAACAAACCAATGAAACAGTCCCTTCAAAGGGGATGCCTCTGGGTACAGGGACATTTCAATATGACAGTCACATGCTTGGTGAGAGTGGCTGGGCTGGGCTAACAGGAGGCATTCCAGGGGAGCTCTGTGCGCTGGACTGTTTTTGAGGAAATAAAAGTGTGACTTTCCTGAGCCAAGTAGCCAGATCTGCCCTTCTCCACTGTCCCCCATCTGTATGGTCGGCTTTACCTGGACACCAGGGAGCTCATGGGTGAATCTGAGCAACAGTCTCCACAACAAGAAGTTGATGAATCCTCCCATTTAAACCTTGCTGAGTTTGAGGCAAAATACCAAACATTTTGCAGAAACGAACTCAATTATTCTTCAAAAAAAAATCCATGGAGGCCCGGCCAGGATGGCTCAGTGCTTAAGCATCGACCTATGAACCAAGAGGTCATGGTTCACTTCCTGGTCATGACACATGCTTGAGTTGAGGGCTCAATCCCCAGTAGGGGGCATGCAGGAGGCAGCCAATCAATGATTCTCCCTACTTATTGATGTTTCTATCTCTCCCTCTCCCTTCAATAAAAACATATATTTAAAAAAAATCTCCATCGGCTACTTGATCTTGCTATTCACGTTTTAGAGATGACAAACTGAGCCCCCCAAAATGACTTTCCCAGGGCCCGACAGCTTCATAGGAGGTGGAGGCAAGACTAGGACCCTCGGAGTTTCTGATGGCAAAGCAGAGTCCACACTCTTCACCTCGGGGAGCATGGAGGATCTGGGTGAGGAGACTCCAGCTCCAGTATTGATGCTGACACCCTGAATGACCTTATTCTCTGTCTGTTCAGTGACTTTAGGCATCAGCCCCTTATTTCTTATCCTCATCCCTCCAGGACACTCCGCATGCAAAATGGTAAGTTCTTCAGGAAAAAAAAGTATTTGAAAAATAAAAAATAATATTGTAAATCTTACTGGTCCATTTGCCCTATGCAACCCAAGTGACCATTGCAATATTTCATCTCCTAGACAGAAGTCTCTAAAGTACTTGTTTTAGCTTCTAAGTGCAATTGTGGAAAACTTTTCTGAAATTATATATATCTGATGTTGGCATGATTGTATTTTCTCACACTTGCAATTTCTTTACAGAAATGACCCTGAAGTCCAGACAAAAGCTGGCTCATATCACTCAGTTGTTGAGCAAAGTCATAGAGGAAGTGCTCTTGCTAAATAATTTTAATAGCTTCTCTTAAATTTGAAAATGAACTTCCTGTTTTATTTTTGTCTGCAACCCAAAGGTAGCAAACACAAAGCACAGAGCCAACAAGTGCATTGGCAGAACTGCGCAGGGCAAGAATCAGCCAGACCAGGAGCATAGAAGGCCTGGCATAGACACAGAAGCATGGAACAGATTGTCTGTTCCATCTCAGAGGGAAGGAGGGGGTGGCTGCGTGAGGGGGTGGGAAGAGATCAACC
>PVJC01035675.1:0-18125 GCA_004026665.1 Murina feae
TTTATTTATAAAATTACAGAGGTAATTTGAGCCATGACTGGTGTGGCTCAGTGACTGAGCATCGTCCCATGGACCAAGGGGTTCTGGGTGTGATTCCTGGTCAGGGCACATGCCTGGGTTGCTGGCTTAATCCTCAGTAGGGGGCATACATGAGACAGCTGATTGATGTGTCTCTCCCACTCTCTTCTTCTCTATCTAAAAATCATAAAAACATATTTTAAAAGATTTATTTTTAAATTATAGAGGTAGAAGAAGTAATTTGTAGAAAAATGGACTTAGGAAACAAGTTATAAAAGGGCCCTAGGAGCTTGTGAGTGAGGAAGGTAAAGGTGACTCGCCTGGGCAAAGGGGGGGGTGGGACAGTTAGGGAAAGGAAATGGCAAGGGCCAGTTCCCCGGAGGGAGGGCACATGGGTCCTCCATCCTAAGGGTTTTTAGGGTGGAGATTGTAGGGGAGGTCCCAGGGGAAGATCTCAATAGACTACTCAGCAGCTTTCCAGGTGTGTCCTTTCAGGGTTGTGGTCTTCACTAATTGATTAGTTAGTGCCAGGGAAGGGATCATTATCCAGTGCAACTGGTCCTAAGATTTTCTAGGCCTGGAGCTGAAATACAACTGAGGCCTAGATGTTATTTGTAGGGAGGAACCATCAGAGGGTCCAAACCACAAGACCAGCAATATGCTAGGAGAGGAAAGGTCACCCTGGGTGGGAGGTCCCACCCTATATTTGTCCTTTGCTGGAGAGGGTGGGGATAGACGTAGGGGTTGACTGCTTTCCACTCCGGTGACCTTCTGTACATGGCCCATTGTCCTTCCTCTGCTTATGTCTGTCTAACTACCTCCCTGTACCTCTCTCTGAACACTGGGAATATGCACCTTTGCCATCACCTGGCCAAAATATTTTGCCCAAGACCTGTCACCATCTCATGAGCCAAAACACCAAATGAGATTGGCTTTGACACAGAGTCAACAAGTATTGCCATAACAGCAACATGATGTCGACATGGTAAGAAAATGGCACCAACATCCTGACCTTGGCCCTAAACCCAGGGATTTGAGGGAGCATTGTCTGTCAAACCTCTCCAATCCAGACCGTGCACCCTGCTTTTAAAGTCCCACTGCCTGCTTATTAATTGGGCACTGTGGTAAAAACAAAGGTTCTGTTTCCTGGCATTCTGGCCTCACTTTATCTTTCAACTAAAGCAGTTTTGTTATTTAATGAGTGAGAAGCCAGAGGCTTAAGACAGAGATTCTAAATTAAGGAGAGACCTTTACACTCAAGAGTCAAGTGTCCTCATCACCAGCTGATAGAGATAGCCTGTGTGATAACGGGCTTTCATACTTCCTCCAGGTCAGGAGTTGGTAACCGAGAGTCCTGGGAACTAGGAACTTCCTAAAGTTGTATCAATATCGTGTCTAAGCAAGGATATTTTACTGGGTAATTAATGCCTCCCTTGATCAGTTTTTGTTTGTAGGAAATGAATAAAAGGGCAATTCCTCCCTTCCCCCTGCTACAGAGATAGACAAGTTTCTCTTTTCAGTGCTCCTGGACCTGGTTCTGCCCTGAACCTCACCTCCATCCACTTCTTTGCTGAGGGCAGAGGACAAAGATAGGAGTTGCCCTGGAAGAGGGAAGGAAGTGAAGACAAGAGGAAAGTAGCTGAGGGGAGGGGGTCAGCGGTGAGGGGCAGGGGTGGTGGTGGTGAGAACAGAACAGGGGGTAGGGAATGCGGGGAGAGGTGTTGTCCGTATAAGTGTTTCTGGGATTCACATGAGAATGGTTGGGTGCACACTGAGAGTGTTTAAACACTAGCCTGCCATGGGGAGCTCAGCACAGATCCAGGAGCACAGCCACGTATTGTCACCCGAACCTCTGAGAAGCAGGACTAGAGCCCGAGTGTATTGGACTGAATTCCTGAGGCTCTTCCTGACATTTCCAGTCCAGGTTTCCTGTACCATCTCAAGTGAACAGTAAGGAAGACTGAGCAAGGCTGTCACACAAATAATTGAACTTGGATTTCTCAACTACCTGGTGGGTAGAAGGCTGAGTCAGATTGATTTGGAAAAATTATGGATGAGGTTATTTCTTACGCTTCCAAGATCCTGGAGCTGAGGCAAGCCAATTACATGGGTATGTACATTTTCATTTAGCAAAGGTGCCCAGACCTTTCATCAGATTCTTAAAGGAACCTAAACTTTTGGAGATTAGGAGTATTTTTAGGCTGAGCTTCCTGAGATGAGGGTTTGAGATTTGGGAGCAAGTGAGTTATTAAGAAAGTGATTTACTTCTAGAGCAGACAGTAAAAAGAGAGTGGGAGAAGCAGAGAGGAAAAGGGAGGAAGCCGAGCAAGGCTGCAGTCTCAGGCAGGGATGCAAGGTACACTTCTGTAGGACCAACTGAGGGGAGTGCGCCGAGCCATGGACAGGGCTGTGGAGAATAAAATTCCAGGCCCTTAGGCTAAGGGCTCTCTGCACAGGCTCTGAGAGAACTAAAAGCAGATTTACAAAAGAGCTCCATATGCTGTCAATCAGAATCAAACGCACACAGAGGAGTGAGAAAGTATGCACAGAAATGGTCAAGGGAAAAAACAAAGATCTTAGGAGACCTGAATAGGAGCACTGCTATTGCTCATTGCTCCTCAAAGGCAGTGTTCTTAAAAAGGATGGTTCTAACCGGAGGGCCAGGGCCTTGGTGTACCAAGCACAACCATGGGAACTCTAAGGAAAGAAGGATCTAGCAGAGAGCTGGCCCAAGAAAAGGGAGTCTGTCCATGTGTTGAGAAGAGAGTGCCCAGACCAAATGTGTCTGTGAGAGCAGTGGATCTGCATCCGGGTCCTTCTGGAGCACGTCTACTCACTGGACCTTACTTGTGCCTGTTCGAAGAGTCCCCTGGCCTTTCCAATCACTCACATCTTCTCAGGGGCCATTTCTCCTGTTGAGTCCTAGCCCCTAGCCATTCTGCTGGGCTCTCTCTCCCACCCCTGCTCCTCTGGTTCACTGTCCTTCTTCTATCATCTCTCTCTGCCTGGGTCACCTCACTAATATCTTTTCTCCCATACTGGAGAGAAACATAATTCCTTTTGTTTCACTGCTAGTCCAGTGAATCTGTGCCCAGTGGGCCTCATTTTCACAACCAAACATACCCATATAAGGTGTGTTCTTAAGCTGAGGTGGTTCTCTCCCTGAGCGTCTGCATTTGACACTTCATGGGATTTTTTTCTTCCCTATCTCTCCCTCCCTCTCTCTCTCTCTCTCTCTCTCTCTCTCTCTCACACACACACACACACACACACACACACTGAGGCCCCAGAGAAATGACAACCTGCCCAAGGTCATTCAACTAGTCAGTCATACAACCAGGACAAGAACTCAAATCCCTAACTCTCTTCAGTGTTTAATACCTCTTAACACACTGCCTTATGAGTGATCAAGCAGTTAATATCAATGGTAATAAATATGCAATAGCTTCTTGAGGGAGGCCATCCGAGCCAAGGTAAATTACTTCCTCATTTTACAAATGGGGAAAGTGAAGCTTGGAGAAGTAACTCGCCTAAAAGCACCTCTCTAGCTGTGTCGCAGTTCAGACCCAAATCCTCAACTCCAATCCCCTGCTCTTTTTTTTACCACTCTGTCCAGTTACTGCTGGTACTAGAGGAGGTAAGTTTTATTGTGTCACTGCTGTAGATGTTACAGGCAAAAAGCAAACCTGGCTGAAGTGTAAGTGACTGAAATGGGATCTTATCTTTACAAAACAGGAGGTCTTGGCTGGACAGGAACTGAGTCTCAAATGTGTCCAGTGAGTGGGGTTTTCTCCATGCCAGGCTCTGTTCCAGGGACAGAGCAATGACCAAAATGCAGAAAGGCCCTACTCCCTGAAGTGTGCATTCTAGTGGGATGAGCAGATGCGAGGCAAACAACGAACATACGATACACAAGTGCCAGTTGGAGGAAATAAAACAGAAGAAGGAGCCTCTGGAATGTGTGTGTATGTGTGTGCGCAGGGGGAGGTCGTTCTATTCTATTAGGTGCTCAGAAAAAGCCATCAGGTAAGTCTGATGGTCACAGTTGAGCAAAGGAAGTGAAAGAGCAAATTTTATGGAAATCTGGAAAAATACAATTCCAGACAGAGAAAACCGTAAGTGCAAAGGCCCTAAGGTCTGAGCTTGGGGAAGCTGAGGAACAGGAAGGAGGCCTGTTTCACTAGGGAGAGTTTAGCAGCCATAAACTTGTCTTTGTGGAGTGAAAAAAATGTCATAAGAGAAAAAAGTACACATCTTTGAAACATGAAAAGTAACCCAAGGTGAAATTGGATGTGTTTTAGGGAGGCATAAAGCAAGTCTTAGGAGATTGTAGAGGAAATAAGGGAGGCTTAGAATCACAGTCAACACCTAATTCTCTAGTCCAAGATACGGACTTTTTTTGAACAGTAAATTATACTTTTTTTTTCTAATTAGATCTCACATGGGTTGCCAATATGAAAACAAATGAAATCAAAATACTCTGGTTGGGTTGAGGGTGGGGAGGGTTAGCCTTTCCAACTTGGTCTCTTTCTCATCTCCAGCCACAGAGGCACCTTTATGGAATCCTCAGGCTCTAAGAAGAAACGTTTGCCAATGATTGAGTTAGTTAAACTAGTTCATTGTACAAAAGAGGAATCTGAGGCCGTAGAAGCCATCTCCTTCTGGTGTCTACTGGAGTGAAGTCCCCCTGGTCTTCCGTGCTGCCCCTGTAGCACATGCCCATGGTTCCTACTTCAGCCTCCCCTCTGCCGGATCCCACCTCCTTGTGCTGACCCCAGGCCTGGCTGACCTAGCACTCCACTGCTCTCTGGCCTTCCCCATATATGATGCCACATGGGAGCAGTTGCTTCTCTCGGGTCCTGTTCAAGGCTGGGTGCAGTGCTCTGGGGAGCTTCTCCGTGAGGCTCACCATCTCCCCAGCAGTAACCCACCTCTGGGACCAATGCATTCATTGTTTCTGAGGGGCAGTCTGACACAACTGGGACAGAGATCATTGCATCTAATGGGATTTTTGAGTCCAAACTGAGACAAGAGTCTTGGAAGTTGTTTTTCTGAGAGACTCTATCTCTTGACACACAGAGATATTGGCAATGAAGATGTCCTACGCTTACACACTGAAAAGACCAAATACATCCCTGACTTCTGCCTTCATAGCTGATGTGCTTCTTTACTTAAATCCTTCTTTTTGGTAAAGTCTGTTTCTCCTTCTAGGAATCTAAATTCTCCTGCACTCTGATACTTTCCCAGACTTTCCCAAGCAGAAGCAATTGACCCTCCATCTGTGTCCCTGTAGCACCTCCTCTGTACCTTTATTACAGCTCCCGTCTTACTGCATTGAAAAACCTGTTTACACATCTTTCTCTCCCATGGACTCTGAGCTTCTCTTGTGAATAAGTAATATGTCTTATATGTACCTGATGCTTCAACAGCTACTAACTCAATGTTTTTGGTGCTTGATCCATTTGTTGACTGATGTAATTCAGCCCTGACTGAGGTTGTACGAAATGAGGGTTCTTCTCTACCATGGGCTTTTTGAGAAGTTGCCAACTGGTGACAAAAAAACATCAATTATGTTCTTGGTCAGCTTGAGAACTTACTGAAAAGTTACATGACTGTGTGAACACCCTGTCACTAGTCACTGAAAGTTTCTGATGAACGGCCACAAGCACTCACCTTTGATCTCTCTCAGCTCCACACCTTCTGACACATTTTTCTGTTTGCCTATCCATACTGCGTCTGCCTCGAGGCAGACATGTTGCTATGGCCAACACGGCCAGCAGTGACATATTCTGCCTCATGCCTGGCCACAGCCCCTGGTAACCGTCAGCCTCTCAGATATGACGGACAAGAGTAGAAAGCAAAATCTGTGTGTGTGTGTGTCAGGGGGAGAGGGGGAGGAGAGAGGAATGAAATCAGGTCCCAACTCTCACTCTCATTATTTCAGGATGATCTCATGCTTTCTGCGTGTTGTGTGGGGAATCTCACACGATCCTGAGACAGAGAAGGCTTTACCAGGAAAAGAACTGACTTTCCTGACAGACACATGGGCCTGGCTTGTGGTGCCTCTAGGCAGTCAGCAATGAGAGACAAATTTCAGCTGCATCTCCCAAAGTCGCACTGAACATCAAGATTACAGAAAAGGTTCATTCCCTTTCAACAATGGCAACATAACTGGAGCCACTTCATCATCAGGAGTTTATAAAACTAGATGATCCCAGGTCCATTTCGCTAAGCCAAGAACAAAACCATGCCAGTCACAGGAAAATTCAGCTCTCTCACATCTCTTAATCTCTGCATTGTCATTGAAGACTTTTCAAATTTTATGTTGAAATCCACTCCCCCCGCCATGCCCCCCTTACACACACACACACACACACACACACACAAACAGAGGCCACCTGCCCAATCATTTCTAGAGCTCACTTTATCGTTAATAAATCAAAGTGCAATATTCTTGCTTTCGTTTTTAAGCATTTGTTGAATCTCATGGGATTTGCCATGTTTATTGTCAAACAATTGATCTTTTCTTCCTGCATCCCTCTAAGATTTCCATCCAGCCAATGTGGCTTTCATGTTTTTAACAGAAACAGCAAACAAGAACACAAGAGAGAGATATTTGTAACTTGCTGAAATATAGAGTATCCAGGGTTATCGCTAGAAGGCACTGGAGACATGACCACAGCGGAAAGAGAATCTCGGGAACTGTTTGGAAAACAAATCACATGAAGGGTGTTTATTTGGGTTTCTAAAATTTCCCTTTCTCTGCTTTATTTGCATTGCATTAATAACATTTTGTCCTGCAGAGTTTACTGATTTGACTTTTGCAAGCAGCCAGACAGTAAAACTGATCCTAAACAAGCTCTTGGTTGATGTGAAGTTCCATACTTATTGAATTAGAGAACTTTAAATAAAAATTGCCCTTTAAATGCGTTATTTCAGAAACACCGAAGTCCATTTCCCATGGAGACGCATATAACTTACTCATGCTTCTCAGCAGTGAAGGGAGAGAGTATGACTAGCCCAGGGCTTTTCAAACTATCTATGATGAGGGAGCAAAATTTTTCCTTTCTTCTCCTTCCAATCTGTTGGGAACTGATCTTTTGTGGAATGCAAAAATGAATACTGTGGCCAATAATACTGTGTTATAGATTTGAAAGTTGCTAAAAGAGTAGATTTTAAAAGTTCTCATCCCAAGAAATTATGATCAAGAAAAGGTCTCACACAAAAAAATTGTAACTGTGTGGCAATGTATGTTAACTAGACATTGTGGTGATCATTTCACAATATATACATATATTAAGTCATTACTTTGCACACTTGAATATGATGTTATTTGTTAATTACATCTCAATTTAAAAATAGGCATTAGAAATTTTAAAAGGGACTTGATATATTGGAAATGGCTATCCTATTTGAGATGTGACATGATGCAATTACTGATCTAACTTTGTCATTAGCAGGCTTAAGTCTCATGCAATATTAAACATGCAGTAGGCACTTAATTAATGAGCAGGGGTGAGGGGGAGAATTACCAGAAAGTTGCTGATGTTTGGATGTAACTGCAATGTCAAGTTGCTATGAAAGTTTCTAAATGCTTGTCCTCTGCCATGTTTATCTCCTTATAAATAGGGAGCAGTGTATGGACCAGTGGCAGGCCACAGGCACACTCTGAGGAGCACTGGACTAAATGATAGGCTAGGTTCCTCCCAGCTCCTGCCCCACAACTCTGCTTAAGTTGCCCAAGAACCCACAAACTGAGTTTGGCGACAAGATCAAAACTATGCTTCTGGAGCAACAAAGACCAAAAGAACCACTTGAACAACTAATACTATCTCTTTCTCTATAGCCACCTCACCTTGCTTATCTCCCTGAACAGTGATCTGAAATCCTGGCTCCACCATTTAGTATCAGGTGGTTAAAAGCAAGTATCTTAACCTGTGTCTCAGTTTTCTCATCTCTAAAATGAGAATAGTAATATTTTCTTCATAGGGGTATTTTGGGCAAATGTTTATTTGGATGCAATTTCAAACCTACAAAAAAGTTGCTAGAATTGTACAGATTATTTATTCAGATTACTCCTTTGTCATAGTGTCCCCATTTGGTTTGTCATTCTCTCTCTTTCCAGCTCTATTATTGTCTTTCTGAAGTTTTTGAGAGTAACAAGCAGCCATCATGCTCCTAAAGATCGTTTAGGGGATTAAAGGAAGTAATATATGTGAAATACTCAACATAGTGCCTGGCAGGCATCATAAGCTCTCATAAAAGATTAGCTAACACTCGCGCTTGATTCTCAAAGGCCAATTTTCAACAGGCTCACCAGATTCTATTGCTTTGGTGGCCACCCCGTGTGAAATCTCCAACCTGCTGGGAGTCCATTGCTGAGTCTGCCCTGCTTAAAGATTTATGCCAAATTCATTTATTTTCAAATGTGTTGGACTTGACTGACCGAAAAAAAAATATTTTCTATGCCATATGTAGTCGGCCTTAACTGGTATTGAGTGTATCTGCTCTAAATTACCGTGTGTTATTAAATCCAAAGAACTCCAGGTTTTTCTCGCCCTCCTTCTTTCTCCCCCACAAAACTCCTGTACCTCTGTTAACATAGTATTAAACCAATCAGTGGTAACTAAAAGCCAAACCTTCACTCTTAGTGTTCTTTAGGAAAATGATAGGAAGAGTGATTTCTAGGAAATTCAAATATGGCCCTTGAACAAAACTTCCCCAAATGCCTCCTATTTTTGTTACCTGAAATGCCCGTGCTTCTGATTCAGAAACAACATTTTGATGAACATTAACACCTTGCCTGGCCCTGGTGTTGGTTTAAGGTTAAGCTGAACCAGAACTTTTCTTTCTCATATTCACCCTGGGTTCCTTTGCTTCCTGATTTCTTGCCTCATCTAGACCCTGCTGTGCTGAATTGAATTCAATGTGGAAAAAATACTGATTCAGCTTCATCTCCTTGTACCCAGATTCAGCTGCAGAAAAGAACAGAAAGACTGTTCAGTTGACAGTAATTTTAAAAATCATTCCACGTGAGTCATAAACCAGAAAGAAATCAAATCACAGAGGCATCTGGCGTCCAGAAAGGCCCACTCTTTCCTATGGCCAGAGTCTACAAGGTTGGGTGACTTGCCCAGGCGACTCCTTATTCTTCATAGACCGTTAGAAGGAGGCCCATATGTCTCCCAGGCCCTTTGGCTCAAGACTACCATGTGACCAACACAAACCCTATATTTGCCTTAGCAGCATTCTTATGACTTCTGTGCCAGATAATGCCTCAGGGAAGAAAGTGGATGCCTCTTCCATCCCAGAACGAATTACGTATGTACAACTAGAGCCAACTTAGCCTCACATCACTCTCCCTGGGGAGCTGTGAATGTGGGGTCCCTACATATATTCACAGCCCATGTCAAATGCTCTGCTCCCTGGAAAGCCTGCAACCTATACCACACAATCTGGTATTTGGTCAAAATTTTTTGTTCAACACGTGTGCCTGGTTCGCTGGGCTGACTGTCAACAGACAAGTTAATGTGTGCCCTTCAGAGCAACCTCCCAGTGTGCTGGGTATACAGTAGGTGTGAATTTATTTCTCTGGTGACCTGATATAAAAAAGAAAATAGGGAAAGCAGTCATTGCAGCTGTCAAATCATTGGCTCCATCCCCGCTGGCAGTCCCGGCTAAGAGCAGACAAGCCTGCTCTTTAGGCACAGCAAGGGTTAATTCCCATCTAAAGAGAGCCAGCACTTCTGTGGCTGTCAGGGACTCCCACTCAAACCATTCCTCGAGCCACCTTAGCTGCACATTCCTCTCCTGGCATCCCCCTCTTGCAAAAGATTCAGGGAGTTTAGCAAGATGAGGAGATGCACTGATGCTCACCTGGTTCACTTAAAATTCTAAGGAACTGTTCCTCCAAAGGTTATACACAGAGATACCATATACAGAGCAATTTCTGTCCCAGTTATATACCCCAGAGAATTGAAAACATATGTTCACACAGAAAACTTGTACATGGATATTCATAGCATTATTTATAAGTCAAAAGGTAGAAACAGTCCAAATTTCCATCAACTAAAGAATGTAGTATGGTCATAAAATGGAATATTAGTTGGCTATAAAAAGAATGAAATATTGATACATGCTACAACATGAACAGACCTAAAAAATATTAGACTAAGTAAAAGGGTCCATGTACAAACCAGCACATCTGATATGATTCCATCTATATGAAATGTCCAGAATAGGCAATTCCACAGCAGCAAAGACTAGATTAGTGGATGCCAGAAGCTGGACAGAGAGGGGAATAGGGAGTGAGTATGAATAAGTACAATTTCTTTCAGGGTGATGAAAATATTCTGCAACCAGAGATTAGTGATGGTTACACATATCTGTGAATATACTAAAAACCACTGAATTGTACAGTTGTTTTTGTTTTAAGATACTTTTATTGATTTCAGAGAGAAAGGGAGAGAGAGAGATAGAAACATCAGTGATGAGAGATAATCTTTGATCGGCTGCCTCTTGCACACCCCCTACTGGGGATCGAGCCTGCAATCCAGGCAATGCGCCCTTGACTGGAATCAAACGCGGGACCCTTCAATCTGCATGCTGACGCTCTATCCACTGAGCCAAACCAGCTAGGGCTGAATTATACAGTTTTAATGGATGGAGTTTATGGTATGCAAATTACGTATCAGTGTAAAGTTCTGATTAAGGAATATACTAGGACAAACTTTTTTTTTTCTTCAATTGTGAGTCCAAATGAATCCAGACTGGCCTGTTGATTTTACCGTTGCCACGGTTGAACTGTCTCCCTTTCTTTTTGTATCACTCAAATTTGGCGCTGCAGGCATAGGCTTTCCTAAAGTATGTTGCACGTCCTGAAGCCCTACCCGATGTCCAGATCAGGATGGTCAAGTGGGTTCCGATCCGTTCCCACATCTTAAAACAGCGGAAGCCTCGGGGCTCTTCCATTCACACATGGCCAGCGACTGTTTCTGTCGAAAATAATCATCTGTCTTTCATTGCAGTGCAGATGATACCCAAATGTTACCCTCGTTCATCACTGTCAGGCTAATTGTTTATAAAACATCCGGAACTAGTTGTCACAGAACATCAGCGAACCCAGTCCAAACACAACAGACCCCTGCGGTTGGATTCAGCCTCCGGGTGCGAGGGGAGCCCTGCTGACATTTCCTTCACAGACACCTTTCTTAATCCAAGACTGTCTGAAACCTAGGGCCGCTGCTGCAGGCCCGGGGCAGCGGAACAGCTCTCGAGGAACTTCGTCTTCCTGTGACTGCAGAGTTGTTTTGAACATCTGAAAACTGCTCCCAGTCTTCAGAGACTCTAGGACTTGGGCATTAAGCTTCTGCCGTGGTTCAACGGTAAGATGGGTGATGCAGGGTTTTCCTACTTTTGCTGTCACACCTGATCCTAGAAACACAGACTCGAGTGGTGCTGGGACTTTCTGAGTCCTTTCACACAGCATGCCTTTCAGCCTCAGCCTCCCCGGGATGAAGGTAGAGCAGATGGTGTCATTCCTAGTTTTCACCTGGGGACACGCACTGCATGGTGGTGGAGTTGCCGAGGGCAGAGTGCACACCTGTGCATTCTCACTCAGGGCTTAGCGGGGGCAGGAGACACGCCTTCCTGAGCACCCTGACCTTCCAGCACGTCTCTGCCCTCTCTGTTCAGTCTCCCTCAGACACAGCCTCTGTATCATTTTTTTCCTTCAAACCCTTCTGCTATTTGTCATTTCAAGTCTTCTCTTTCACTTAGTCCCAGAGCCAACCATTCATTCATAAAAGTTGGTTGGCTTCTGCTAAGTACCAAACACGGTTTCCAGGCAGATGCAGAGAAATATTGCCTCCTGCCCCTTGTTCAGAGATGATCAGAGCCTCCTGGTCTCCCATCTCCAGTGACGTCTGACTCTGAGCTGCAGGTCCTTGCACCTCCAGGTTTTGTAGAACTTTTAGGTTTGTCTTCTGCCTTTTTTCTAGCCCACAGTTGACGCCCTTTGACTTATCTTCTCAGGGACCTAAAGCCACTGATCCCTTCGGGTAGACCAAGGAGCCTTTATGAAGTAGCTATAGAGATATAGCACGCATACACATATATGACATGCATAACATACACATGTGTCCACTACAGTGGGGGAGGGACACAGAGCAGATGTGCAGAGCCGCACCCCCCTTATTCTGCCTAGGTTCAGTCGCTTGCAGAGCTACTGCTATCTAACTTGGCCATAGGAGCTGGGCTGAGCAGGATGCTGACAGTAACTGTTGCTCTGATCAGAAAATCCATATCCATTGGTCAGTGTCTTTCCATAGCCAGCCATTTTCAATTAAAGCTGCCCGCTTTAAAGAGAGATGCCTGCACTCAGCCAGCGTGGCTCGGCAATTGAACATTGACCTATGAACCAGGAGGTCGCGGTTCGATTCCCGGTCAGGGCATATGCCTGGGTTGCAGACTGGATCCCCAATGTGGGACGTGCAGGAGGCAGCTGATCAATGATTTGCTCTCATCGTTGAGCACTGAGGATATTTTGAGCAGGAAAAATACTCTATGATACAATAATGATTGACATATATCATTATACATTTCTCCAAACCCACAGGATGCGCACCACCAAGCGTGAACCCTCACGTAAACGGTGAACGCTGTGTGATTATGATGTGTTGCTGTAGGCTTTCCTGGTGATAAATGCTCCACTCGGGGGCAGGGTTTTGCTAGCCTGGAAGGCTGTGCATGTGTGGGGTCAGGGGGATATGGGAAATCTTTGTGTCTTCCCAATTTTATCGTGAACTTAAAAGATGTGACATACATGGCAGAATTTTTAAGTATGCCATTGATCACAGAGTGTGAGAGAGGTCTGTGAAGAAGACCAAGGGGGAGGGGAGGGGTAGGAGAAGGAGGAAAATGAAGAGGAACAGAGAAAAGGATGAGCTCTGAAAGAGGAAGTGGGGGAGAAGGAAAAAGGGAGGAGGGGAAACATGGCCTTATTACAATAGGTAGTATGACTCTTCCCTAGCAACAACTCACAGAAAAAGGCCTTAATGGCACAATTCATTGGCCACCTCTCAGTCCAAAATCTACTTGATCCCCCCACCCCTACTCCTGAATATCTCGTTCCTCTGTTTTTATGACATCTCCAGTCCTGACCTGCCTCCAGATTCTCTCTTCTTGGTGGAGTCCATAGGCCTTATGCTTCCTCCTCCAGGTTCTCTCCCTCAGTTACCCTTGGCTTCAACCAACTGTGAGAAGAAGGTGATGATTTCAAAGCTCATGTCTTCCGCTTAGATCTCTGCTCTGTAATTCCTGTATCCTGCAGCCTTTTTAGCATCTTAACTTGCATGTCTTGGCAACTTGGAACTCTCCCTCCCCATTTTCTCCCCCCCACCCCCAGCTTCTCCATACACACAATTCTTGCTAATTTCACTGCCTATATTTCTCCTGAATCCTTCTACCTGTCATTCCCTCCCCTGAGTTCCTGCACCCCTGCCTACTTCACCAACATGCCCACTCTTGGCCTCTCCAATCCGTTCTCCATGTGGCAGCTGTGATTTTTCCATAACACAAATCCAATGTGTTTGTGTCTTACTTACAGCATTGTGCAATGTCTCCCCATTGCACACTGTATAATGTCTAATTTCTCTAATACCATCTAAAAGGACCTGTCACCTGGTCCTTATCTGCAGCTCTTTATGCTCTCTATGCTCCAACAGTTGCTTTCAGTTGCCCAAACGTATCATGTTGTTGTTGTTTCGTGTTCCAGCCTCTGCCCAGTCTGGAAAAGAGAGGTTCTGTAAAAACTGTATTGGATAAACAAATGCTTGAATATGAAAGACAGCTATAATTGCTGGTGATTCTGATTTAAAAACAAACAAAAAAACTCTGCAGTTTACTGTTTGGCTTTTGCCCAGGATTATATAAATTAATATTATGCAAGCAAAGAGCAACAGTGTCTTCATAAATATGGTTTCTGTCGTTTCTGCAACAAGAGACTAACTTAATTCTTTTAGCCCAATTTAATTTTGTCTCTTGTTTTATTAAGCTGCATTTATTATACAGAGGGCTTTATGGTCCCTTAAATGTATGCTTGTTGTCCTCTCTGCAAATTGTATTTTCTCTTCTTCCTAGAACTATTTGTCTATTAGAAGCCAATTACTATTTTTCCAGGAATGGCAGCATGAGGCTCCATTATTTGTTGTAGTAGAGTGATCCTGGAGATTTCACATTTATTTATGTTTCCCAAGACCTCTGTTCCATGATAATGCAGCATTCCGATTTCCACCAAACTCGGACTTTCGCCTGTAGTCCAATAAATGGGTGTGCACACATTGTTTAAATCAGTAAGATATGCTAGCAGTGTCCAACCCTGGCCTCCTGGCTGGTTGGTAAACTTCAAAGTGCCTGCAGAAGCACACATCTATTTTATCATGGGAGTTTGTTTTCTCCTTTTGAAATGCGTTATTTACCTCTGATACATACACCAAACTCCCAAGACTATACCTTTTTTTTCTTAGTTTAGGTTTCACTATATAATTCATCGGGAAGACAATCATATATGGTTGTATCAGGGCACTTCAAATGAAAATGGCTCCAGCTAATTTAGGCAGAACAATTGTTTAAAGGATACTGAGCAGCTTAAAGTTGATCAGGAAGTACGGAGGACTGAGTAAATTTGCACCATTTCTCCATGGGTGCAGTATTCCTTTTGATTTACAGTGTTTGTGTGGAGAAGGAGTTCTAGAGGTGTTTCATTGGCCCTTCCTACTACAGTGCCTCTTACCCAGAGGTCGGGATTCTGATGGGGGAATTCTTCCAGATGCTGATGCATCTGTTTCAATTATACCCTGACAAACTGGAGCACACACTGCCTCCCTCCCCAGGGCCTGCTGTGGAGTGGACATGACTAAATACTTATTACATGGCCAACTAAATCTCTACCCCTTGATTAGGAGGCTGCAATGGCATTCTAGGTTCCTAGGAATCACCAGTTAACCCAGGGCCAGAATCTTGGGGATCCCAATATCAACATTGAAACCAAGGAACCATTTCAGATGCAATGTTTTTCATCTGTGTCAGCAGCCTACAGAGAGCAACCATCACGGGGACTAAGAAGGAACAGTCAGAAAGCCAGGAGAAAACGCCAGGCCACTGTCTTTAGCCCCAACCAGGCCACATTATCTACCCTTAACCCATTCCCACTGCTCTCAGAGGTGCTGGGACTGCCCTCAGCACGTTGGCAAAGGGCGTGTGGAGGCCACCTCTACAGCCATTGCCGGGGCCAGGGACGGGGTGGGGGTGCAGAACAAGTTGCTGTGGCCTGTAATCTCCTTACTCTCTAGTCTCTGAGTCTCTTGGTCTCTTCATCTACATTCAACAAAACATTTTTTGTCTTCTCAAATACAATTAGTTTGGGCCACCAATACACCTGGGCAGGTAGAAAACCAAATTTATTCCCAGATGAACTGCAGCTGACAGACAACTCTCATCTCCATGTCGGTTCCAGCCAGGGTCCACCATTTCAAGCAACGCAAACAGACTCTTTATTGACTGAAGAAGATTGAGAAGTTGTTAAAAAGAGAATTAAGCGACTCATAGAATTTCCAAGGTAACTGGAGAAACAGATTCCGAGACTGCATAACCTCAGGGTCCCAAGGCTGTCGAATCAGTCACAAAACTAACTCCCTCACCACTGTTCTACCCTAGGTGCTTACCCGGGACACTCCTACGCCAGCCATGGCCACCATGAGGATTCCACCATACAGCAGCCAGTGCCCGTCACCGGACAGGATTCCTGCAGATCTCGCTGCCTTGAGATATCAGTCTCCAGTGGAAATTCTAGAGCAGTGTGTCACATGCCTGTGTCCCAGCTTCAAAGGAAACTGGGGAAAGGAGCAACTGCCATGTTCAGCTGCTATAGTGGGGAAACAGCTAGAAGATAGCATAGCTAGGAAATTCCTCAAATATAGGAATCAGGTTTCAGACGCTGGGCAGGAAGACAACAATGACTAATGCCTACTGCGAAGTGTTTCCAGCGTAAAGCTTCATCAAAATATTTTGGGATATCATGCCCACAGCACTTGTGATCTGATCTCACTAATTTCTTCTAACTGGCTCACTGACAAGATACAAGGTGATACTCCACTGATACTGTAACTCATCAGATCTAACATGCCATCAGTCATGAGTCATGCCATGGTCTTATGTACCACTAAGGAAAGGCTGCCAACTAACTTATGCCTGGTTAGAGCACAGTTTTCAAAAGCTTGAAAAACACTCCCATGCAAATTTAAAATAAGCACGTTAAAGATTTTGTTTAACTCACTAATTATTGAGGAAACCAGCAAGACGTTACAACCAATCCAAAGAGAATTTGAAACACTAGTTATCGAGAGGCAACTTAATAGTTTGCTGGGTTAGATTTTTTCAGAAAAAAAAAGCACTAGTTAACATCACACAGGTTATAGGCATAATCACTGGGTTTCTCTGTTCTACTGGAATTATTTGCAAATATTCTACTGGACATAAATCCACAAGCTAACCTCTGCCCCTAACACAGTTGTAAAACAGCAAAGCAACAGAAAATCAAACACAGCACAGCATTGAAAGGACAACTGTGGTCTGTTTCCAAGTTATAGGTAATATTTTTGACAGTCTCAATGTTTTCATACCACTTAGAGCACTTCTGGACTTATTTAGAATAGTTTTATCATACATCAGTCTTGTGCATACATGAAAAAGGAATATGCTGCCTAAATAAATTAAAGAATTTTGAAATGGCCATCCCAAGGTCATTTATCTTCTCATTTTAATTATACCTTTATTATGTTAAATCCTCATGATACAAAAGTCTGTTTTGGACCCCTAGTCTCTTTCATAACCCATCACTTTTTCCATAAAAAGGCCACAAATTTTATAATCTATTTTAAAATAATGATGACATATTATCACTCATGAATGGACAAAAGTTGAAAGGTTGATATTATGATGTTGTCTGGGCCAGAGCTTCTCACCCACGGTTGTGCTAGGAGCAAAGTGCAGAAGCTGCGATATTTCTCTCTTCACTCTTTGGGTGATGAGGGGATGCCTGAGGCCCATGGAGCTCACAGACAGTTGCATCCCAATGCAAAAGCATCTTGTTTTTGCAGGATGTGGTACAAATATCACTTCATCTGCATGTTACCTTGTGATAAAGTCTAGGTGGGACTGGTTTAGGATTTGAGAAAATAAGACATGGTCGGTCTAGTTTCCTTGAAGAACAATTTAGTAGAGTCTCTAAAATTGTAAATGGTTATGACCTTTGTAACAGAAGTTTCACTTTGGGAATCTACACTGCAGAAATACAAATGTTCAGAGGAAAAAATCTACTCTATAAAAGCGAAATATTAAAATTAACCGTTTCTCCGAGACAGGGTAAGCCACGCCCACCAGCCAATCAGAGCGGCTGTATGCAAATTAGCCCAGCCAACATGGCGGCCGCCGCTCACGGACCTGAGTAAACAGCCCTTTCCATTGCGGCAGGAGCAAAAGTGAAGCTGCACCCGCTCAATCAGCTCCAATTAAACTGGCTCAAGCAGTTTTGAAACAATGTAACAATCATAGAATCCTCCGGAGCTGAAGGAAAGAGCAGCTCCGGCCTAACCAGTAAAAGTAACAATTGTTTCATTATAGACGCTGCGAGGTGAAGCAGAGGAGGCTTCAGTTAGTTAGAAGGCCGCCTTAAAGGAACAGTGTATCAATTATAGAAGATAACCCCAGGCCTTCAGGGAACAGTATCAATTACAGGAGAAAAAACTCCAGAACCTGTGTCCAGCCAGCCTTGCTGGGACGTTGGGTCAATGGGAGCTGTGGGCAGCCTTAAAGCCCCTCACCCAGGCTGGTCAGGCACGCCAGCAGGTGGACATCCCCTGAGGGGTCCCAGACTGTGAGAGGGCACAGGCCGGGCTGAGGGACCTCCCGAGTGCACAGAGCAGCTGCAGGGCGGGACAGCGCAGGACCCAGGACCCGTGAGTGGGAAAGAGGCGGCAGGGTTGGAGGGCACCGGGAAGCGGGTAAGAGGCGGCAGGGTTGGAGGCACCGGGAAGCGGGTAAGAGGCGGC
>PVJC01035676.1:0-18130 GCA_004026665.1 Murina feae
GCAAAAGACAAGGAGAGAATCTTAAAAGCTGCAAGAGAAAAGCAGTTAGTTACCTACAAGGGGGCACCCATACGACTGTCAGCTAATTTCTCAACAGAAACTTTGCAGGCCAGAAGGGAGTGGCAAGAAATATTCAAAGTGATGAATAGCAAGAACCTACAGCCAAAATTACTTTACCCAGCAAAGCTATCGTTCAGAAGTGAGGGTCGGATAAAGAGCTTCACAGACAAGAAAAAGCTAAAAGAGTTCATCACCACCCAACCAGTATTATATGAAACTAGGGGCCTGGTGCACAAAAATTTGTGCACTCGGGGGCGGGGGGTCCTTCAGCTCGGCCTTTGCCCTCTTGCAGTCTGGGACACCTCGGGGGGATGTCCACCTGCTGGCATGCCTGGCCAGCCTGGCTGAGGGGCTGAGAGCCATTTTCAGGCTACCCACAGCCCCTTCAGGGTTCGTGCACTGGGGGGTGGGAAGGCTGGTGAGTGCAGGCCTGGACGTTTCCCACCAGAGGGCCCACGATTGCACACGCCTGGTGGGCCCCCACTGCTGAGGGGACACACCTGGTGCAGAGTTGGGTGGCAAGCCAGGGGCAGACGCTGGTGCAGGATCCCTCGGTGGGGCCCTGCTGCTGAGCAAACACACCCGGGGTGGAGCTGGGCAGTGAACTGGCTTTGGATTCCCTGCACTGTGCAGCAGAGGCTCCCGCACGCCCTGTGGAGGCCCCTGGGGGGTGGATGAAGGTAGCGGACCCTGGACGGGTGCTCCCGCACGCCCTCGAGGAGGCCCCCGGGGGGCGGAGCCAGGCAGCAGACCCAGGACAGGCGTTCCTGGACGCCCCACAGAGGCCCCCAGGGCAGAGCCAGGCAGTGGACCCAGGACAGGCACTCCTGGATACCCTTCGGAGGCCTCCGGGGCAGAGCCAGGCAGTAGACCCAGGATGGCTGCTCCTGCACACCCTGCAGAGGCCCCGTTGCTCCTGCATGCCCGGGGAGGCCCCCAGGGGGTGGAGCCAGGCAGTGGACCCGGGACAGGCGCTCCTGGATACTCTTCGGAGGCTCCCGGGGGCGGAACTAGGCAGCAGACCCAGGACAGCTGCTCCTGGACGCCCAGAGGAGGCCCCCAGGCCAGACCCCCCCCTCCCACTGAGCTGACACACCTGGCACAGCTATGCCAGCCGGCCGTGGAGGCTCCCAGTGCAGAGCTGCCCTGCCAGCCTCCATCTTGGCTGGGTTAATTTGCATACAGCCGCTCTGATTGGCTGGTGGGCGTGGCTGTGAGCAGAGGCTTAGCCAGCCTAGGCAGGCAGTTGCAACAGAAGACTTTGGCTGTTGGCCTCCATCTTGGCTGGGTTAATTTGCATACAGCCATCTGATTGGCTGGTGGGCGTGGCTTGAGCAGAGGCTCAGCCAGCCTAGGCAGGCAGTTGCAACAGAAGCCTTTGGTTTGTGGCTGGGTTAATCTGCATACAGCCGCTCTGATTGGCTGGTGGTAACGGTCAAATTTGCATGTTTCTTTTTTATTATATTAGATGCTGAAAGGTATCCTTTGAGAATGAGGAAGAAGAAAAAGGAAAGTAAAAATTATGAACAACAAATATATATCAACGAGTGAATCTAAGAATCAAGTGAATAAAAAATCTGATGAACAGAATAAACTGCTGAATAGAATAGAATCAGAGGCACAGAATGGAGTAGACGGACAATTTTGGGGGGTTAAGGGTGTTGGGGGTGCGTGAAGAGACTGGACAATAATTGTACACCTATGGATGAGGACAGTGGGGGGGCAAGGACAGAAGTTGGGGTGGGAAATGGGAGGAGGGGAGCTATGGGGGAAAAAAGAGGAACAACTGTAATAATCTGAACAATAAAGATAAATTAAAAAAAAAAAGAGATCCATCGCTGTGCTGCCATTTGATAGTGCACTGTTACAAAGAAAGTGACGTTCAGAGGGGAGGGACCAATGTGAAGTCAACCAGCAAAAGTCCATCTTGGGTTCGTATTATGTGTGGAGAAGGAAGCACCTCTTGGAAGTGCCTATTTTCCTGGTCCTGGGACAAATCCAAGTTCACGCCCTTTCTTTCTTCCGCTCCAGGCATGGCTGCTTGCTTTAATATAGATTTCCATCACTCATTCTTTTTCCAGTACGTCTCTCGGGTTTCTGATCCTTCAGTTTTAAATGACTAGGATTAGACTACATTGTTAAAAATATATTTAAAAGGGATGGCCTGGCCAGTGTGCTCAGTGGTTGAGCATCGACCTATGAACTGGGAGGTCATGGTTCGATTCCCGGTCAGGACACATGCTTGGTTGTGGGCTCCATCCTCCAGTGCGGGGCATGCCAGCGGCAGCTGAGGAATGATTCTCTCTCATCATTGATGTTTCTATCTCTCTTTCCCACTCTTTCCCTCTCTGAAATAAATAAAAATATATGTTAGAAAAGTTATGGACCCCTTGAAGCGGAGAAGCTTAGAGCTGCTCTGGTTGAAGTCGGGTGGAAAAGTTCCATTGGGCTCTTCTTACCCTCGTAAGAAGGTTCCCTACAAGGGGCTCCACAGAGCTGAGTATGAGAACCACTGGACCGGAATCTGTGCTCCCCAGAGCCAGGAGAGATTACTGTGGCCTAGAGTATCTTGAGGATAATCAAGACCCCTGGTAAGAGGATATTTTGCTTTTCCACATTACATTTTCAGCTGACTTTCTTAAAAAGAAAAATTTGTGTTTATGTGGTCATCTAGTAGTTGTTGTGTTGGATAAAATGAAAGGTAGCTATAAGAGTAAGCAACACCCTTTTCCTTATCTGCACTGTCGTGCTGAGTGGTCTTTTGAAAATCGCTCAGCATTTCCATACTTCACTTTACCCTCACTTTTTCATAAAGGTGCTGTGAAGACCTCTGAGTGGGATGTATACCACTTTGAGGTTCTGGGAGGAAAGAGGGAGCTGGTACCTGCCCTTTAAAGAGGCGTCTTTGTACTTGATGGAGTGAAGTAAGCTCTTCTGCACCTAGATCTCTCTCCGAGTATCTCTTTGTCTGGGAGAATACTCTTAGCCACTTCCCTTCTAAGGGCTTGAGTAAAGAGAATTATTATTACATCTTTTGTGGAAAGCATTGTATGCTGCCATCTGGTCTTCCCTTCTGAATATAGTGTATGAAAGCCAAGGAGAATTACTCCTTTTTAAGGGAAAAGAAGTCATGTCGTTGTTCTGCTGCTGTATCAGAGATGCAAGTCATTTCAATGGGTGGTCCTTCCTGGACCCTCCAAGGCTGCTGGTGAGCGTGGGGCAGAGAGCTCGGAGGACACTTTAAGGGGATTGATCCAAGGCAGCAGAATCCTCTTATGGCTATGACCTTGCTGACCTTTCTTGGAATTCACTCAGAACCTATATCTGGGACCTCTACTTTGTGGCCTTTGAAGTAATATATCTTCATTAGGACTTAGAAGTAAATATTCTTTTTAAAGCTCTAAGAATGAAGCAATTTGTCTTGAACACAGTGGATTTGATCTTTAGAGAGAGGTGAACGGCTACCTTTTTTTCAGTAGAAGCTGAGGATGATGAATGAAATACCTAGGGCTAAGGAGGCCTCTTCACAGCAGAGGTTATCTTTGGAAGGATTTTAAATCAACACACAGGTAGTTACTTGGCTAAGGAGCACTTCGTGGCTCTGATCGGTGACATTTTCATGGAGGTTTCAGAAGGGAAATAACCTCCAACATTGTATCTTGCAACCCTGAGAGTCACTATCTAAAATATCAAAGGAATATATCCTGCGAATTATAATTCCTTAGGGTCTTTGTCTAAAGGGTAATCCCTCCTCTTGACTTTTCCTTTATGTGGATCTTTTTATATTTAGACACTGTTGTATATATGGGCATTGCTATCTAGTGAGAATGGGTATGGGAGAAAGATTTCTTACGATGAAGCTTTCAGAAATAGAGATTTGTTGGTGTACTAATATGGAATTGGAATTATATTACTATTTTGATTAACTACAAAAGTTTACATGGGCCCTGTTTTTGTTTCTATAGAATTTTGCTGGTTTAGCAACTAGTAATTGGATGCCAATCTTTGTAGAAACAACAAATAAACAAAAACAAAAAATCCCCCCAAACAAAAACAACAACTATATAAGTGTGTAGTATTCTCTTTTGTTTTTCTTAAACATATGTTTTTATTGATTTTAGAAAGAGGAAGGGAAAGAGAGAGAGAAACATTGATGAAAGAGAACCATCAATAGGCTGCCTCCTTCATGCCCCCTACTGGGGATCTAGCCTGAAAACCGGGTATGTGCCCAGACCCGAATTGATTAGGTGACCTCTTGGTGCATGGGATGACGTTCATCTAACTGATCCACAACCCTCCACTATTTTATAGTATCTTATAAAATAATATGAGAAAAAATAATTCATTAAATATATATATATATATTTATATATATTTATATATATATAAATATATATATATTTATATATATAAATAAATATATATATATATTTATTTATTTATTTATTGATTTCAGAGAGGAAGGAAGAGAGAGAGCTAGAAACATCAATGATATGAGAGAATCACTGATTGATTGCCTCCTGAATGCCTCCCCCTGCCCCTGGGAATAGAACCCACAACCAGGGTATATGTCCTTGACCAGGATAGAACCCAGGGGTTTTTAGTTCGTGGGCCAACACTCTATTCACTGAGCCAAACCAGCTAAGGCCACGATTCATTTCAGAATGGTCTATTTTATGACAGATCTAATGAAAATCTTAAAAATGGCCTATATATGTGCCATATACTTTTCTATGTGTTTGATACACATTATGTCATTTGATCCTTTAAACGACTCAATGTAACATGAACTATTATTCCCTCATTCTACAAAAGAGGAAATTAAGGTGTGGATAACCCAAGTAATGTGCTCAAGATTACCCTGTTAGTAAGGGGAAGAGCTGGTATTCACACCCAGCACTTAGCACCCAGAGCCCGTAGTATGCTTTGCTGCTGCCATCATCACAAGGAAAATACAGAATGGCTTACTACAGGGTGGATTGAAGAAGACAGGAGGCCCAAACATGTCCTATAAAGACCATAGTATCAACCTTGGGAACAATACATCCACCCAATTGGGAAGATGGCGTACAGGGCAGTATACCTTAAAGCCAGGTAAGTATATGCTAAATCTAAATTAATTATTTAGAAACACAAAAATGTAAAAAAAAGGGAAAGTTTAAGAGAATTGAATAAAGATGAGTTATAACTAGCTTTCTGTTACAAAATGACCTAGGATAAATACATGCACAAGAAAATGATAGATACTAGTAGTTATAGCATCAACAGAATGATTCTCCCCCACTTATGGCAGAAATTCTCTCACTAATTGAATTAATCAGACTTGGAAAGGCCATTTAATGTTCCGTTCAGGGGGAAAATACCATTGGCACAAAGTTGGTGAACTTCCACCAACATTGACTCACTTTGTTAGGGTTTTCAGATGGTGTATTCAACCCAGAGAGGTGTGGCTCTTCTCAGCCTTCGGACAGCTGGGTGCAGCCTGGTTGGTATGGATGATGACAGGAAACCACAGAACATATTTCTCAAGATACTGGCTTTACAGAAACTCCCCCAAACTTAGATACAACCAATGAAAAGGAAGGACTTCCAAATTTATGAAAATTGCATTTTTACCACCTTAGCAAAAATGGAGCTCAAATGTAAGTTAAATTACTGTACCCATATGATCGACACTGAGTTATTGGCCCCAGATAATATTGCCATACATGATTGTCTTTAAGTCATGCAGATGAAGAATTCTTTATGTTTTAAAAACAGGCAGTGTCACTGTTGGGTTGAGGAGTGTCTGCAGACATCTGTGCTCTGAGGATGTAGTCATAGAACACGTTAGCCCATTGAGGTGAGGCAGGCAAGACTAGAAACAAAGATTATAGGAGAAAAATCAATTGAGGCCTACAAATATAAGGAATCTATTCTGATAGTAATATATGTTTGAGTTAAAAGTGCTCAGCCTTACAAAGGAATAAGTTCAATGTCCCTTTTAAAAAAGTCCCATTGACAGCAAAACTGGAGTCTATTATTAATCTTGTTTATCTAGGACAGGGCCTAGATAAAGTTTTCTCCTCCACACATGTGGCAACTTTCTCTGGACCAGGGCAGGGATGTGCATGTGAAAATAAATATTTTCTTTTTCCCAGGCTATGGCTTTGGGAGCTGGTTTTCAGAAATCTGTAGAATCTTGGATATATATCATTATCAGCTTTTTATGAAGAGTTTATATATGAAGAGTCACTTTAGTAGAAGGACAGAATGAGGTATAAGGATGGGCAAGTGGAAGCAAGGGATGGCAGGAGAGACTCTGATTCCCAGTTGTCTGGTGACTAGTTTTTTAAGCATTACAGTTGAGATCTGAATTTGGGTTTTATTTCCAGAGTACAGGGAGGTACAATTCCTGGATTTGGGCGGATGTTGGATGCTGGTTTCAGCCTGATTCCTGCAGGCCATGCTGAGGGACCCCGCCAGTGGACAAATCCATGCACCTGGCCTCTAGTGGGTTAATAATTCTCAAGGACACTAAAAGGTCATTATTATGCTAAGTGAAATAAGCCAATCAGACAGAGAAAAATACCATATGATCTCACTTACTAGTATATGTGGAATCTAATGAACAAAATAGAAACAGAGGCATAGATACATGGAACAGTCAGTGGGAGTAGGGGTGAGGGACTGGATGAAAGAAGATGAAGGGATTGGTCAGAATATATATGCATAACCCATGGACACAGACAACAGTGTGGTGATGGCCAGAAGGAGGAGGGGCAGGGAAAGGTGGACAAAGATGGGGAAAATGGGGACATCTGCAATAGCATCAACAATAGAAATAAAGTTAAGAAAATGTCATTAAAGCCCCGCTGGTGTGGCTCAGTGGTTGAGCTCGACCCATGAACCAGGAGGTCATAATTTGATTCCTGGTCAGGACATGTGCCCAGGTTTCAGGCTCCACCCACAGTAGGGAGCATGCAGGAGACGACTGATGGTTCTCATCATTGATGTTTCTCTCTCTCTCCCTCTCCCTCTCCCTTTCTCTCTCTGAAATAAAAACATGTCTTTAAAAAAATAAAAAAAGCCCTAACTGGTTTTGCTCAGTGGATAGAGCGTCAGCCTGCGGATGGAAGGGTCCCAGGTTCAATTCTGGTCAAGGGCATGTACCTTGGTTGCTGGCACATCCCCAACAGGGGGTGTACTGGAGGCAGCTGATGAATGTTTCTCTCTCATGGATGTTTCTATCCCTCTCCCTTTCTCTCTGTAAAAAAATCAATAAAATATATTTTAAAAATTTAAAAAATGATAAGAAATGTCATTAAAAATTTCCCTAATGCAATTTTACACCACTTAACTCCAAAGGTATTGGTAACTCTGAATATTCCAATAATAATAGATTTAAAGTACTAATAATAGATTAAAAATAAAGTTGAAAAAAAATTAATCAGCTAAGAAGGGATCTAGAAGAAATGTAGGTTGATTTGATACTGTGCCAAGACAATTTTTTTAATAAAAATACTTCCATTTCAAGTTCTGAGCATCTTTAATGATTTAATGCTGCCACCTGGTGTTGATGCTCCTTCACTGCAGTAGGATTTGTGGAGCTGACAACTACTGTTTCAGTGACAGATCATAATTTCCTAGGCCATACTCATTCGCAATTTTATCTGAGAATAAATTGAATGCATTTTCTCTAAAACACACATTTTAATGCACAGAAGCCTTGAGTTTCCTTTATGGTTACGTTCTTTTCATAGAGTCACAAACGACCCAGGAGAGACGGTCACGGTCAGTTATCACTGGCCCATTATGGTAACTTGTTTCTCTGTTTCAGTTAATAGAAACAAAGACACCCTCACAATCATGGCTTTATCTAGTAATCAGCATTTTAAGGTAGATCGTGTTTGGAGCCCAGAAGGAGAATTTGGAAATGTAAGTTTAAACCTGTGGGAGAGCAGTATGGGAGTGCGGAGGAAATCAGAAAGCCCCACAGGGTGGGGGTCACTTGAAAGGACAGAGTTTGAGGGCTCCAGGTGCTTAGATATAATCTGTCTGAAGCAATCTATGTCACATTCGGCCGTGGATGAATTTTGCTCTAGGTCCCATCGTTTATGCTTGCAATCTCTATTCTACAGTTTCTAGATTTTAGTGGGAAGAAAAGGAAATTAAGGTTTTAGGGTTGGAAGAGGGATCTAAGTACGTCTAGTCTAGCTTCTTTCTTTTCAAAAAGTGAAAGCGAAAGCTGGGCTTGCCCAGGGTCTTTCTGGAGCTTTGTGTATTTACCTGGGGATGGGTGCAGTTTTGGATGCCGTGATGCAAGTTTTTTAGCCACAAGGTGCCTGCCCCCCTGCCCCATTGAAATAATGGGTTCAGAATGGCCTTTAATTGTCTTAGAAAAATATTTTATTTAGCTTTGAACATCCCACATTCATGGAGCATATGAGGGCATACAAGTAATACAGAGTTCAAATAAATAGAACAAGGAATTTTTTTGGACAGTATATATCTATCTATGTCAATATGCTATCTACTACCCACATTTGGATATTGAGATTTGTATTGAAATTAAATACAATTCAGTTTCTCAGAGTCACTAGTCACATTTCAAGTGCTCAATAGCCACATGTGGTCAGGAGCTACCACATTGGAGAGCCTGGATATAGAATATTTCTATTATTGTAGAAAGTTCTCTTGGGCAGCATTGATGTGGTTGAACATGCCTTTTTTTGGGAGACATTTCCTGTAGCCTTACCTTGGTTTTTCTTTATGATAAACAGAAATAATCAGAACTACTTACCGGGAAAGAGAGTGAGGAATTAGAGCTAGGTGAATATTCAGTGTGAAAGTTAGATATTGAAATGAGAAGTTTTATGTTAAAGGAAGGAATAAAATGCATCAAACGCAGGTGGTGGAGCAGGATGTGTGTAGCCATAAAATAAGAGCATTTGAATGGAGCTTTTAAGGGCTGAGTCTAATGCTTCTTTGAGCTTCATGTCATTGCTGCATGTACAGTCACATACAGCTTGATGCACAGCCGGTGGTAATGCCTGCCCAGCATCCAGTCTGCCTGCCTTCCTTTGATGCCACCAGCACTGGGGGCCCTCCCTCCTGTCCTCCAGATAATCTCCGTGGGAATGCCAGCCTAAGAAATTGCATCCGGAGAACAATGACAGAAATGAAAATAGTTGTTTTTGACTCATCCCTTTGTGATTCTGAAGAGACTGTCCACTGTTTCTCTAGCTTTACCCTGGTTTTCATCCCTCCTGAGATCTGCTCACTCATCTTTCCCTTCCAGGTGAGGTACTACCCCATTTCCTTCCAGAAAGTTACTTTTTTTTTTTTTTGGTAAAGTTATAACCCATTTTTGTTTGTTTGTTTGTCTGATTTTCTCTTGTCATTAATCCTCATCTGAGGATATTTTTTCCATTGATTTTTTAGAGAGAGTGGAAGGGAGGGAGAGAGACACAGAAAAATACTGATGTGAGAGAGACCCATCGATTGGTTGCCTCCTGCACAGGCCCATCTGGGGCGGGGAATTGAGCTGCAACCAAGTTAAGTGCCCTTGACTAGAATCAAACCTGGGACCCCTCTGTCTGTGCACTGGCATTCTATCCAACTGAGCCAAACTGGCTGGGGCCAGAACCCATTTTTGATGAATTCTACCAAGTAATCCAAACCCATATGATGTTGTTACTTGGATGTCATGAGGGATGGAAATGAGTAAATAGGTAAGAGAGAAAAGAGGGAGTTTTCCAGGAGCAAAACAAGAGGATGAAAATGAAGGAAACCAAAATTACCCAGGGACTTCCAATAAGTCACACAGAATTTGTACATGGTGAGCTGTTGTGAGAGAGGAAAAGTCTTCCCCTCAATTCTCAAATGTCCACATTAAGTCTCATGAGTAGGGAGGCAAACGACTGCCCTGCACTTTGTGGCCAATATAGCCTCCCTGCCCTTGGGACCATTCTTTCACTTTTATTGCTTTCACTTTAGTCTGGGGCTTTATCCTCTCATATCCAGAGCGGCCCTGCACCCATCTGATTGCTTCCCCTTCAGTCTGACGCTTTTGTAAGTTTACATAGACACCCCCTGGACTTAGCTGTCGCCTCCCCGTGTTTGCTTATAATTTTAAACCACGTCAACTCCCAGGCACTCTGGGAAGCTCAGTGCTTAGAAGGCTGCTTTGGAGCATTAAGCGAACCAGGTCGTAGGAATGGACGTTCCTGCCCTCGGGGTTGAGGTTGTTAGCTGAAAAGGCTGGAGCCTAGGCCTGTGGTTTTAAACCAAACCTGGATATAGAAAATGGGGAGCTCTTTTTAAAATATATTTTATTTATTTTTCACAGAGAGAACAGGAGAGGGACAGAGAGTCAGAAACATCAATGAGAGAGAAACATCGATCAGCTGCCTCCTGCACGCCCCCCACTGGGGATGTGCCCGCAGCCAAGGTACATGCCCTTGACTGCAATCAAACCTGGGACCCTTGAGACTGCAGGCCAACACTCTATCCACTGAGCCAAACCGGTCAGGGCGGAAATGGGGAGCTCTTAAGGAAGGTTCCGGATCCACTAATCGCCAACCCTGCTGCTTGGCTGGGAGTGTCTGTTATTTTCCAGAAGGCTTTCACAGTCTTTTCTTGATTCTGTAAGCTCTCCAGTCGTCACTTTTTTATTGCTGACTGCCAGCATATTTTCTAATGAGGGTAGAGGGGGTCTGCAGCAGCCTTGGCTGCACATTTGCAACAAGCTTTTTAGTGGCTGCAGCCGGTGTTTCTGCGTTTACACCAAGGGCAGTAGAGTTGCCCATTAGGAGCCAACTCAACAGAGGGGAAACCTCCAAATTGATAGCACAGCAGGGCTAGACAAGGACATGCCTCATTTACCTGAAATGCTGCTCAATCAAACTGCAGTGGCTTTTAGGGATTGTTGACAAGTATGAGTCCATTCATAAGGAATTTTTGTGGGTTAAAAATATTGTATGGTAATCTCATTTTATAATTACTAGCCTTTCCTTTCTGGTCTAGACTCTTATCATTTGCCTCACCAATGTGAACATTGGTTTTTAAGCCCAAGCCATACTGTTATGCTTTTGTTGTTATTTTCTTACTAAATTATGACTCTTTGCTTCACTAATTTTGAGTACTAAACTAGGCAAATGTGTTTTTACCTACGCTTTATGAATCAGTAGCTAAACTCAAATTAAGGTCATGAACATCAATAAATATATAAATCAATAAAAATGGGAGGCTACTGGTGCAGGGCCACTGTATAATTGTTATAATCTCATCATTGTTTGAGTTTTCTGATACAAGAGTGTACCCCCAAATAATTTACCTGATAATATACTATTTTGAAAGCCTAACATCCCTGTGTGTGATTCAGTTCTAATTGTTACTTGAATAAAGAGGAAATAAGACTGATAAACATAGTGTAGGGCAGAAGCCCTGATTCCATTACGGAGAACCACCCCGTACGACAGTATTGTTCATGTCAGCAGATGAAGACAACGGGCTTCCCAGGCCCAGCTCTTTACCTCCAATGGGCTGTATTTCTTAGACGTCAAGCCTGTGAGTAGCAGACAGCTGATCATAGACTGTGGTTGTATTAATCCTTGGTGCTGAGAACATCTAATGGCCTTGGACAAGGACAGCTGTGCTATAATGTAATGTTCCTGTCCTCCATTTCATGCTGTACCTGATTTTTCTCTCTCCCTGTAACATTGATTGATTCGGTAATGTAGAATGTTTGCTTTCCAGCTGGCAGATCTAATTGTAAATAAACAGCTGCTAGCTGCATTTAGACAGTGGATGATGTTGGCAGGTACAAGAGCAGGGTGTGTGGGATGATTTAAGGCCTGTGCACTAGAGTATGCGGGAGGCTGGGAAGCAGACACAGGATCTCAAGGCTAAGTATTTTTAATTCTAATGTAAAATGAGCGCTGGTATGTGGATTGTGAGGGCCTGTGGTGGTCAAAGTTATGAACAAAATATGAGGAAAGTACAGGCCCTCTAATATCCAAGTCTTTGAATAATGGAATCAGGTCTTAGACTAAGTCTTGAGGATTATTTCCTTGAACAAGGGAGATGAAACATTCTGAATGAAAACGGCAAGAACATGAATGTGTAGAGGGGAATTCTCCCTCATTTTTTGAGACAATGTGAGTACAGTAACAACGGCCTTATGTACTCTTACCTCAGTAACAAAAATGCCAGACGTTGGTGTATACCATTGCCCTAGTTATTTCCATGTCATTGCCTAGTTCAAGCCTGACATCCTCAACTTTGGGATGTTTAACACAGGGGACAGAATGTTTCCACAGATGCTTAGTGTTTTAGCATTTGAACAACTCTTGAAAGCTCTGGGAGGAGCATTGCAAGTATCAGCCATTGTCATTGGTGTCAGCCAAAGCTGTGGCACTCATGTCACCTGAGCCAAAGATCTGCAGGGATTGTCCTTTTCTTTGCTCCCTTGTGAGAATCTCCCATGGCTACTGCCTGCCCCTCACAATTGACATCAATCTTTGTCCCATCTTCTTTGAGTGGAGATGTCCCTTTCCGTGGCTCAGAATAATCTTGAGCATGACTCCTTTGACTTCCCCTGTACCCAGACAGGAAGATGAAGATGTGTGTTAGTGTGCAAGGGGAATTTCCCATGGCTAGCCAAGGAGAGACCAAGGGGCGCTGGATAGAGCCGGGTCGGAGTGTCCCTCTGACCATGGACAATGGTGGAACACTCTTCCCCACTGCAGAACTAAGGATGTACAGTCTGCTCAGAACAAGGAAAATCTTGGCTATGAGGCTGGACCAGCTGCAGAAATGAGCAACTGAGTGGAGAGGTGCACAGGCTCACAGTACCTGGTGGCATCAAAAAGGTTTGCAGTGTCTCCCAGTACTGACCTTCAGTGGCTCCCTATCCCTCTGGTGTAAAGACGTGCTCTAGGTGGAGGGCAGCAGAAAAACCAAGCGTAAATGTGGAAGTGTAATCTGCAGGCCAGAGGTGAATTAGGAGAGGCCCTGTGTTCCGTCTGGATTCTCCCTGGTTTTTGTCATAGACTCTCCTAGAAGTTGTGGCATATTATCTCAGAGCATTCTAGATGTTTTATGTTTTATTTCTCATTCTTCCTTCTATTGCCCTATCTATCTATCATCTATCTATCTAATCTATCTATCTATCTATCTATCTATCTATCTATCTATCATCTATCTATCTATCTATCATTTATTGCCACGAACAATGTTTAAGACTTTTCAACCTTTTCTCTAGATTTTTATTCTGACCTGTTTCAACAGAGGCCTCATCCTTTTTCCAGTCCGTTTTCCTGTTTGCATCCCCTTTCACTCAACCATGCACATACTGGCATGTTAACAGTCAACCACCAACTTACCCTGCTAGGAATGGTTTTCCTCTGTAAAACTTTTACAGGAGAAGGGAGGCCAGCGAGCTCATTGGTTATTTCATTTTATAATCAGAACCCGCGAATGGGGTGTTTACTTTTACCTGCATTTAACAGCAGGACAGTTCAGGCTGGGAGAGACTTAGAAACTTGCCAGTGGCTACAGAGCTAATAATGAACAGCCTGGATAGATTTCTATCCGTTGGGCTGCAAAGGCCCCCAGCACTCCACTGCGTATGGGGGAGTGGTTCGGACACTTTCAAGAGGCGGAATATCTTGCCATATCCAGACTCCTAAGAGTTCAGAGAAGCAGCATACACAGTGGGGAGCAGGAGGGCAGCTTACACTGTACACTGTGTCATGGCTAGTCTATGAAAGGCTGCAGGCCTGGCCTTGATTTATTCTCCTTCTGAAGCAGCTCAGTGATCTGTAACGAGGAGGATTTGAATTCATAATCGGAATTTACTTAACAGGATAATTAAATATTAAAAGTCAGTTCATTTAGAGGCTAGAAGGGATTATAGATAGCGCACTCACGGATTTCCATCCCTACATTAGTATGCACAGCAGCACATTGTTAATTTTGGTTAGAGCTGTTTTTCACTTCTCATATCTCTGCATTTGCCATGGCAATTAGGACTGGAGGGAGCTTGTGGTGTCCTTGGAACTGAGAGAGAAGAGAAATTATGACACTAAATAATACAAAATGGGCCTAGTCCTTATTGCCGTAGAAACCACTCAGAAAAGTTAATTAAACTTAGGAAATAGGCTGCAAGATAATTAAGTTCAGGCCTAATTTTACACTGCAGGCGTGCTATATTGTTTTTGCAAGGGTCCAAAGGAACATGAGATCGAAAATCTCCAGGTTGTGGGCTTGATTCATAAAGGATCATTATCTGTAGTTAAACGACCAGATAACAGGGTAATGTGCTTATACATATATAATTTATAATTTCCTTTCATCATCAGTAGGAGTGAGAGTTGTCAGAATATCTGGTATAGGAAATAATAAGTGTATAAATCCCAAATCCAAGACAAAAGAGATTGTATTTTCTGGAACAGTAGTTGATAATCAACTCCTCACTGTGTTGTGTGAGCTTAGGTATATTTTAAACTCCAAGGCTGGAGGCAGCCTCACTTATTACCTTATTAGCTTGTATGTGACAGAATAAAAAAACACACTTGTCACAAGCCAACAGCAAACCCATCATCTCTCCTTGATCTGTCCCCATTGGAGGAGGGGGTACTTGCATTTTGACTGGACTTGCTTTGCACAAAGTCCTGCTGGCTGTTACTTGGTGCCCTGTGGCCTTCAAGGGCACTGGCAATTGATTGAATTTTAAATTGTCTAGTGTTCATCCTGGGTTTCTTATTCCTGATGTGAACTTGGTCCTGCTCTTGGACAAAGCAGACAAATTAGTTAAAAATTGACCTGGGATTTACCCTGGTTCCTTCCATCTATTTTTTTTTCCCTTTGCTTAAAAAAAGAACACACATACATTATTCTGTAGGACAAAAGAAAAAGAACCCAAAATCTATCTGTTGGCTGCCAAAATGGATCGAGTCAATTTTATTTCTCATTTACTCTTTGTGGGAAGTTCTGAGTACAGACAACTAGCCTTTGGTTAAATTTGGTTGGTGGCCATTCTTAATGCTCCATGTGCTGCTTTTCCCCTCCTGGTTGACCCAAAAGAGACTTTTCAGGTTCTTTCTTTCATTGTGTATAGCTTTACATTTTGTAGATGACCTGAAATTTCCAAATACATGGGAAGATGAAGAAATCACCAGGATAAAACAGGTGCGAATATCATAGGATATAATTTCCTGTTGTCTTATCATTTCGGTCTGAAAGCCCAAGGCTGAGGGCAATTGGCAGTGGGTGCTCCCATGCTCCATAAGAGTAACAGGGAGTGGCCAGACCACCATTCCTTTCAGTACACAGTAAAAGGAAGGGGCTTTGACTGCTGCCCAGCCAGGCTCTGGAAGTGAAAACCATTCATTGAAGGAGGGAGTTTGCCTTATCCACATCATGGGCTACCCCATCCATCCGAACCTCTAATCTGCATAAGTAAGGTGACCAGATTTTAACATTGGTAAAGCGGAACACCATTGACCGCTTGGCCGCTGAAAACCGTATATTCGCTTCCTGTTCTCCTGTCGTTCCCTAGCTTGTCGTGCATTCTTTCCAAAAATTGGGACTTTTTTAAAATGCCGTGGGACGCGGGACAAATTGTTAAAAATCGGGACTGTCCCGCCAAAAGCGAGATGTCTGGTCACCTTAGCATAATGGGAGCAAAGAGGAATGGTCGAATTTCCTATTCATATCTGAGAGAGATGTCCAATATGCCCTGTAATGTTTAATGACATATTTGGCTGGTGCACTTATTTATGCATATATACTATACACACACACACACACACACACACACACAGTAGCGATTTGCATCGGCCTGCACAGTAATATATTTTCGCTGTCTTGTCCCAAGCGTGTGTTAATTTTCTTGCTCTTGGTCACACTGTTGATAGGTGGGATTTTAAATCACTTGGAAACTGGAAGGCTTTGCTTTCACCTATTACAGAGATGATGTTTTAATTAGGAGAAACAGGGGAGCTGTTTTCTCTTCCTTTATGGAGGTTATGACCTTCAGGGGAGGGGTGATTAAATACAGGAAAGCTCAGGCACCCTCTCAGGGCGTCACCTCCTTTTCATTCCACTCTCAGGAGGCTGTCCACATCCACGCAGACTAAACCCAACTTCTGGGGTGTAAGACGCTCTCGTGTAACTATGAGTTACTGGACCTTGTATAACGGGAGTTTTGTTGTTAGCAAAGGGCTTGGAAAAGGGAAACACGTAGAGTTCCTTCTGTTTCCTCATTGCAAACAGGCATTGCCTCTCAGGCAGTGAAGTGATGGGAACACTGCCAGAGAGTAGGGCATTCCCGCATTATTGATTAGGAGCCGTTTCTGTCTTGTTTTACGGTCTTTCAGTAAAATCTGAAAGTGTTCATTATTGTGTTCACCGTGCAGTAGCGATGAAGAGAGAGAGGTGTCAGTTCCCAGCCTCTGGGCAGTGACCAGCAGTTGGGGCGGAAGCTGATTACAGCATGCTGGGTGTCTGGCCACAGCAGAGAAATGGGCCTCCTTGTGGCCAGGCTTAGGGGCAGGTGAGAAACAACTCCTATTTTCTTAACCACATTAGAAGCATGACCTTCGGAAGGGGGCGGAGGTGGGGAGGCTAGACCCTGCTACGGCCTGGAGTGGGCGCATAAACCAGGTGACGTGCATTATGGAAAAGGGCAATCCCTCCAATATTGGAGGGATGTGAGCATCCAGATGACTTGGGTCACATAACGGAGGGTTTGGATTTGGAAAGGAAACAAAAATTTCCTTACTCCATCTTCTCTATGCAGAAACAAAGGCCAAGAGAAATGGAAGGAATGGCAAAGTTGGGCTAGAATCTGTATCCTCCTGATTGCTGTTCTTGCACATTTCTGGTGACTCCATTGGAATATCATTTGTAAAGTCTCTTGAGATAGTATCACTGAAAAAAGTCACTTCTGGAGACAGCAAGATGGCGGCATAAGGTAAACACTGTAAATGCAGCCCTGAAAAACTATTTCAGAAAAACCATGAAACGAACACATGGACACCACTCGCACCCACAGGAAGGCTGGCTGAGTGAAAATCCTACAACTAGAAAAGAGTCTGAGACTCAGAGGAGTGACGGAAGCAAAGTACAGAGGTACGGAGGCGCGCGCATGAGCTCGGGGAGAGGGCTGGCGCCGGAGGACGCGGTTCTTTTCCAAAACGGAGAGAGCCACAAATTCCCGGCAGCTCTGAACTCCAGTTCCAGGCGAGTTTCTGAAGACCCAGACACCCGGAGAAGGGGGACTGACTGGCACCAGGAGGAAATCCAAAGTGGGTTTCTCTCAGCGTTGCTTGCAGCAATTACCATGGGACACAGAGACCTGGTGTCTCTCAGCGCAGGGCTGAGAAGCGCCATAGCTATTTGCTCCACCCTGCCCTGCAAACTCTCCGAGGCCCCGCCCCTCCCAAGCTGCAGAGGCTTTTGCATATAAAAGACTGAGTAGCCTAAGGCAAAGGCTAAATCAACACCTCCTTAAAGATACAGGAGCCAGCCTCACCCAGTGGCCAGAGTGGGACTAACCTAAACAAAACAGATCCACAAGGAACACACTCAGGGCAGATGCAGTGATCATAAAAGCCCACTGAAACAACTCTTGCCCCATAAGGGTGTCTCCAGCACAGAAGTTCTCCCACTGTAGACACAGCTGACTCTCATAACCAAGTGGCTTAGAGGTTAATTCCTCGCAGTGATCACCTAACTCAGAAAGGGAAGCAGCCAAAATGCGGAGACAAAGAAACAGGCCACAAATGACAGAAATGGAGGAAAGAAAACGACAGGATATAGAGTTCAAAACCACAGTTATTAGGTTTTTCAAGAAATTTCTAGAGCTTGCCGATAAATTTAGTGAGACCACCGATAAATTTAGTGAGATCCTCAATGAATCTAATGAGACCCTCAAGGATATGATAAAGGACCAACTAGAAATTAAGCATACACTGACTGAAATAAAGAATATTATACAGACATCCAACAGCAGACAAGAGGATCGCAAGAAGCAAGTCAAAGATATGAAATATGAAGAAGCAAAACCCACCCAGCAGGACAA
>PVJC01035677.1:0-18073 GCA_004026665.1 Murina feae
GCCGTTCCGGCCGCAATCGGCCTCCCGGCAGGGGGCTTGCAGGGTCCCGCCAGGCTGGTCCCCGCATCCCCTGATAGTTTTTCCATGGGGAAGGCATCTGGCGGCCCAGGGCCCCAGATACCTTCCCAGGACCCAGGCTCCCAAGATGGCGGAGCCCAGGGCTGCGGCCTCCGCCATCTTGGCTGGGCTAATTTGCATACAGTCACTCTGATTGGCTGGTGGGCGTGGCTTAGGCCGTCCCGAAGAAATGGTTAATTTTAATATTACGCTTTTATTAGTTTAGATAATTTGAAGTGTTTTTTTAACAGCATATTTTAGTTATCATAAAAGCATCAAAGTCAAAGTGAAGAAAACCTAATCTCAATGTAATCATATGGAGCCTATTCATAACTGCTAGTGTGATTCTTAATTATGGTTAACCTTTCACTTTCATCTGTTGCACAACATGTACTACTAGTAAACTCAAAGCAGGACTAGGAGTATTGTGTTGGTCAGTCTGAAATCATGTCTTACTAGCAAAGAAGCAGGGGAGTTGCACTAGCTGTAGAGTGCTGCTAGTGGAGATACATAGGTTTTTAGAAGAAAAGGGTAGGAAGCATGATGCCAGAAGGAATTGCTCTTTGGGAAGTTACAGACGCCAGGAGGATGCAGCCCTGGGCCTTGGTTCCCAGCTTCACTTCCTATTTCCAACTGAATTCTATGCACGTGATAATTTGTCATTTTCCAGAGCTGAAAAACTTGAGAGCTCCATGAAAGAGTTGTCAAAATGCCCAAATCAGATGAAAAGTAATTTTATAAAAAATATGTAAATACTAAATATTACCTGCCTACATAAAAACATAGACATAGTTTGAATTTTTATTTGAACAGTATGAAATAAAAATAATTTTAATTTATTTAATGTAACATCTTTAAAAATGGTGCTAACCCAATGCAAGGTGTCTGTTTTTGCTATACCTCATTGTGAAGTCACAATACTGAATGGACAGATTTTATAAAATACATCCAGTCGGTTCTACCAAGACCTGTGTGGAGAATTAAGGAGTAGAATTAAGTTGCATTACACTTTACTTTTTCAAGAAAAACAGTATTTCAGTGAATTTAAATTGAGTAACAAGAATCCTTGGCAAAATAGCAGGAGCCTTTTGAAAGACTTAGCTGTGTGTGCAGAAACCAGAGTGTGACATCCGTGAGCACATTACTGTGCTGTAACGATAGGCAAAGTTGCGGAATATGGCAACTTCACCACCAGGGATACAATAGCTGATTCATATAAACTGAATTTTATATTCCTTTATGCTTTTGAAAAACTGAGCATCCTCTAAAAAATGGTCTTACACTACAGTTATTTTAAAATTAAGTAGTTATTTATATTTGCTGGAAACAAATCCAGAGAAGACTAAATGTTTTTTTTTCTTTTCTTTTTAATTTTTATTGATTTTTTGCAGAGAGGAAGGGAAAGGGATAGAGGGTTAGTAATATTGATGAGAGAGAAACATCTATCAGCTGCCTCCTGCATACCCCCCACTGGGGATGTGCCCACAACCAAGGTACATGCCGTTGACTGGAATTGAACCTGGGACCCTTGAGTCTGCAGGCCAACGCTCTATCCACTGAGCCAAACCAGTCAGGGCTAAATGTTTTTTTCAACATCAATTTTGGCATATCTGTAAAAGGTAAACATTGCAATATTACTTACTGAAGTTAGCATATTATATTCATATATTCTGTGTTTGTACACACTTCCTGTTCTCATTCTGAGATGAAAAAAATGAAATTGGCAATGTTTTTAATATTGTTACATGAGTTAAGATCCTTGCTATTTCTCATTGTGAAGTCACAATACTGAATGGACAGATTTTATAAAATACATCCAGTCAGCTCTACCTGTGCAGAAACCATAATGTGATCCTTGATAAGATAAGATAGGATCCTTGGACGTGAACAGGATTTATTTCTAAATTTGATATAAATTTTTTTCTGAAATTTGACATAATGAGAAAGTGAAAGGCACTTGAAAGAAAACAGCAAAGGTGAAGACAAGCAAAAGGATGTTGTGTTTATTTATTTAATCCTTAATTCAATAAAAAAAATATTAATGGATGGGCAAAATATAAAGGCAATGGGGATTCAAAGATAAAAAGGATAAACTTACTTCCTGTTTTCACAAAAGCTAATGAGAAGTTCAGAAAATTAAACAAGATTATAATAAAGGATTATGTGTAATATTTCTGAAAACACAAGGAGAAAAACCCAAACTATCATCTGGAAAAGCTTCCAAAAATAAGTGATACATTAAAAGAGACTTTAAAGTTAAATAAAAGTTGGCCACGAAAATGATGGGGATGGAGGGTGAGATGGGGAGGTAAGAGTATTGGAGAGCTTTTGTTCTTTTATGAGTGCATGGGTGCAGGTGTAGAGATAAAGAAAATATGGAACTTTCTAGTAACTGAAGGAATTCCAGTAAGCTATATCCATGGTTCTCAAAATGTTGGCCCTGCACCAGAACCATCAGCCAGATATTAGAAATGCAAATTTTCAGACCCCACTCCAGACCTACTAAGTCTGAGATGGGTCCCTTTATTTTTTTTTATTTTGTTTTATTGTTTAAAATATTACAAAGAGTAGTACATATGCCTCCTTTTTTTCCCCCTTGACCTTCCCCTGGCCTCCCCTACCCCAGTGTCTTGTGTCCATTGGTTAAGCTTATATGGATGCAGAAAAGTCCTTTGGTTGCCATCATTCTGTTAGCCCAAACCCTCAGCATGATCTGATGCACATTATAGTTAGAGACCCAGCAGTTACGTCAGAGGACAAGGGCAGGTAGGGGTAAGGAGTGATGGGGGTGATGATCTGGGCACAGGAAATGTGAGACAAAGAACTGGAGTCAGGCAGGAGCCATGCACTGCCATCCCTTATCTTGTTACTGAGGCGAAAACTCCTCTCTCTTTTTCTTTTCTTTTTCTTAGCTTTTTTTTTTTTTTTTTTTTTTTGCAGTTTTTTTCTTTTTTTTCTTCTTCCAGTTATCTGTAGTTTTGGGAGACAGGCAACAAGTCACAGTGAGTTTCCCATAACTGACTGCTCTGGAACCATTGCTAACACATCTAATTATTTCCTCACCTTCATTTTATTCACACTAAAAATAAAACCCTCCAAATATCTTTTTCATTGTCACACCCATTGCTGTCATAATTTCAAAATTCCTTAGAGACAATTTCAGCCTTAAGGGTTCACCTACTGAAGGTGCTGGAACCTTGGGGATTATTAAATTCTAACACATGCTTGCCCTCTGCCAGCATGTAAGCCTGTATATTTCTCCTTGACAGTTCATATTTGGTCTCTGGACTTTCAAGACAGTGAAAAATAACCTGCTCACTGAGCCTCCTGAGGAACTGGAGCTCAGCCACCTCATCTCAGACTCTTTACAATAATTGGTCTGTTTCAGGAGTCCTAGAAATTCAGTTCCCTTTCTAGGGAACCTGTATGAATCTAGATATCATACAGGTAAAGGCAATACGTTAGCAAAGTTAGACACCGACTACTCTGTCACACAAGGTGTCATGGGGCTTGTCCTAGGCTCGGTTACTTGGTTGTATGTCCTAATAGGTAAAGGCAAAATGATATATTCAATTAGGTGTTTTCAATTGGTATTTTGGCTTATGAGGACTCTTCATTCTAGACATTAATTTGTCCTCAATAACATAAAATGAGCTAAATTACCTTCCTTTGCTCTAAAAATGGGTCAGTTCCTGGTGAAGTGATTAGGGACTTAGGTCAGACCACGCTCTGCCACCCGCTATGTAGAAAGACCTAGAGAAAGCAATTTAGTCTGTTTAGGCATTCGTGCCCTCATCACTAAACTAGAAATGTATTCATTTGCGTGTACACTGATTCATTCAAAAAATATTTTTGAGAACCCAGTCTGTACTCTGTACTAAATGCTGTTCTACCTGCTATGGATAGAGCAGAAATAGACAAAGACCCTTCATATGCTGGAGAATACATTCTAGAAAGGAAAACAACAAACAAATAAAAGCTACAGAGGGGTGGCATGTTACCCAGATCCCCCTTATTCTCTTCACTAATGGGAGTGCTGTCTTGGAAGGCTCATTACTGCATTGTTTACCGGACAGTGCTGTGTGCTCAGTCATTCCCCCTCCCCAGGGGCCAAGCAGGATCCAAGACCAGCCAATGTGATGCACAAGGACTAGTCTCATCATTCATTCAGGCAACTCCAAAGGGCCATCTCTGCTCAGAACTCCCTGATGTCTGCTAAGATTGTTTAGTTACCATATCACAGTTCCACTGCTCTGCTTCCTCATTTTTGGTTCTCTCACTTCCCCATATGTCCATGCTGAGGTGCCTCCTCAATAAAACTGCTCCATGCAAAAGTCCATTGCAGAACCTGTGTCCCAGGAAGCCCCACATAAGACGGATGCTGAGAGGTGCTCTGGAGAAGTGCAAAGTTGAGGAGGAGGATAGGGAGTGCCTACCTCCCGATGTGATCATTTAATGTTAACTATCACTTTAACCCTAATTATTACTGCGAGCTAGGCAGCTGGCAAAAACTTCATGGAGGAAGGCTTTAAACTTGGCCTTGAAAAAAAAGGAAAAATATAATAAGCAGAAAGAACAAGGAAATTCTTCATGATAGCAACTGATTCATACAATTCAATTTGTCAGATACTCTGCAAATAAAGAGACAGCTAAAGAAAACTAGTGAAGAATAATTTTGGTCAAAAACTGAAGCTTTGGACTTAACCCTGGATTTAGATCTTGACCCTATCACTTGTAGGTATCAGACTTTGGATAAGTCAATTAATCACTCTGTGCCTCAGTTTCCACATCTTAAAAATGAGGATATGAATATACCCACTTTCTAGTGTTCTTGTATGTACGTGATGATTCAATGCATGTAAAGTACATAGCAGAGTTTCCAGGACGTATTCATGTGGTTAGAACTCAGAAATGTTGATTTTAGTACTGACGTTATTGGTATTTATTTTCAACCCTAAAATTCTATCATACAACTTCCAACTTGTTTTAAAACACAAAACAATATTCTTTATTATCTTCTTGCAGGTAGAGATTCTATTATAGTCATCAAGTCATTGCCTGATTTTTTTCTTTGATATTTATTCTTCATGCCTATAAGCTTACCCTTAAGACTAGTTGGCTAGTCTTGGTGTTAGTTTAATGTTATAGGTGATTTACAAAGGTGTGTGGGATTCCCCAAAATGAGTTGGCCTCCAAGGCTTAAGCACTGGAGAACTGGATTCAGCCAAGGACACTCCACACTCAAACTTCTCAGACACCAGATCTTAACCAGCACAGCAGGCAAGTCAGGGAACCTCTATCAGTCCCATTACCACATTATCCTGTGGATCCAGAACCACTGTCCTTCATGTTTCTATGGTTATCAAATTATTGATGGATTGGGCCACTCTTCCTTTAAATGCTTAAGTCAATGAAGGTCTCAGTGCCAACAGACAATATGGCAGAATGGTTAGAAGCTCACATGCTGGAACAAGCCTGTCTCTACTTAAAGTTTGATTCTGCCACTTCTGTCCACATAACCATGGCAAGTTAATTAACCTCTCTGAGCCTCAGTTTCACCATCTACAATGTAGAGACAATACTACTATCTCGTATGATTGTTGTGAAGATTTAAAAGGTTAACACATTGAAAGTGTCTAGGACTGCAGACAGCATGTCTGAGCACTCTGAAAGTATTTGTTATTATAATAACTACTCTTCTTCTGAAAAAGACTTTTCCCTTAGGCCAGTGTGATTTTTAAAGGAGCCTGTACTGTGACTCAAGTGCCATTCATCTCCATAAAGAAGGAAGAAAAAATTTTTAAAAAGAAAAAAAAGTAATTCTGGCTAGAAAACTCTCTTGTAGTACCTTTTATGGATCCTCTTCAGTTTTTAAGTAAAAATGACAAGACTTATGTTTACCTATCCCACTATAAATTTTTTAACAATTAAATAAATTAACTCTCCCACCAGTTTGCACAGGAATAAGCAATCCAAAGAGAAATCAAACTTAGCTTAATATTGAAAATTATATTTGGCTCAGAATAGGTATTAGATATACTATTCTATAAGTGATAAGCCCAGACTGTCTTGTTTGAGGAGCATTTTAATTTTTCAAATTATGGAACAGATATAGTTTTGAGAATATTGAACTTTCATAAAATCACATTTTTACCTTGCATAATGACTAGAAGGGGGATATTCCATCCTTTTACAAATTAATCCAAGTTGCTTAGCAAAAAAAAAAAAAAAAACACAACAAAAACAAAACAAAAACAAAAAAACATCAAGTGGGAACATACCAAAAAGACTTGGGGTTATCTAATTGCCTTAAGTGTATTGTTCTTTTTTCTCTCATGTTCTGAACTGTAGTTCAAAATTCCTTTTGAATCAGTCTAAATCAAGCATGTCAAACTCAAAGGCTAACACGGGCCAAATGAACAAGGTTTAAGTATATGTGGACCACAAAAAAATAAAAGCTGCAATTTTCATAGAAATGTAGGTTTATTTCTATAGAATAATTCTGAAATAATTGAGTAATGTATCCTATCTAATAAAAGAGCAAATTAGGCATTACTCCGTCACAAAGATGGCAGTGCCCATAGCCACAAGATGGCAGCACCCAGTCCAGCTCAGCCCCTCCACTGAAGTGGTCAGGCCTGTTAGCCAGGCAAGTGGTAGGGAAAGTGGGGGGCCTGAGGGGTGGAACAGGTGATCAGAGGGGCTGTGGGTCCCCTGCTCAGGCCAGAGGCCTTCGCCAAAGGCCTCAGGCATGGGCAAGGACAGAGCCGATGATCGAAGTGGGGGGGGGGGGAAGGAGCCGGTGATCAGAGGGGTATGAGGGTACCCTACCCAGGCATAAGGCCTGGACTAGAGGCCTCAGGCCTAGGCAGAGTCAAGGCCGGAGATTGCAAGGTCCTGGGCTCCACAGAGCCAGCGATCACAGGGTCAGGGGCAGAGTCGGCAAAGCATGGGTCTGGGAGTCCCCTGCCCAGGCCTGCAGCTTTGGCCAGAGGCTGCAGTGGGGCAGAGGTGAAGCCTGCATTCTGATGGCCTGGGCAAGGCCAGAGCTGGCGATTAGAGGGGCTTGGGGGTATCCTGCCCAGGCCTGTAGCCTTGGCCAGAGGCTGCAATGGGGCAGGGTAGGAGCCGGCGATCTCAAGGCCTGGGCAGGGGCGGAGCCAGTGATCAGAGGGGTCTGGGGGTCTCCTGCTCAGGCTTGTAGCCTTGGCTAGAAGCTGAAGTGGGGCAGGGGTGGAGCCTGCGATCTCAGGGCTTGGGCAGTTGCAGAGCCACTGATTGGAAGGGCAGGGGTGGAGCCTGTGATCGCAGGTGTCTGGGGTTCTATGCCCAGGCCTAAAGCCTTGACCAGAGGCTGCAGTGGGATAAGAGTGGAGCTGGCGATGGCAGGGTCCTGGGGGTCTCCTGCCCAGGTCTGTAGCCTTGGCCAGAGGCTGTAGTGGGGCAAGGGTGGAGCCCATGATTGGAGGGGCCTGGGGGTTCCCTTCCCAGGCCTGCAGCCTTGGCCAGAGCTACCGGTGGGGCAAGAGCAGAGCTGGCGATGGCAGGGGGCAGTGGGGCAAGATCAGAGCCGGTGATTGCAGAATCTTGGGCTCTGTGCAGCCAGTGATCAGAGGGGCTTGGGGGTCTTCTGCCCAGGCCTGCAGCCTCAGGCAGAGACTGCAGGCCTGGGCAGGGGCAGAGCCAGTGATCGCAAGGGTCTTGGGGGTCCCCTGCCCAGGACTGCATTCTCGGCTTGAGGTTACAGGCTTGGGCAGGGGTGGAGCTGGGATTGGAGGGGCAGGGGTGGAGCCAGTGATCAGAGTGAACTACAGAGGAAACACCTTTTCTTACCGCTCATTAGCTAAGCTCTCTGTATGCCACTGGTAATATTCTTAGTAACTTGGGTAATAAGAATCCCTAAAGGTGATCTAGGGTTTTTCCACCACACTCCTGGAGAAAAAAATTAAGGTCCACTGCTGGAGGGCTAATAAATGTCATATCCTGCCCTAGCCAGTTTGACTCAGTGCATAATGCCTCAGCCTGCTGACTACAGGGTGTGGGTTCAATTCTGACCAAAGGCATGTACCTAGGTTGCAGGCTCCTCCCTGGCTGGGGCCCAGGTCAGGGCATATGCAGGAGGCAACCAATCAGTGTTCCTCTCACTTTGATATTTCTCTCTATTTTTCCCTTCTCTTCCACATTCTCTAAAAATCAATGGAAACATCCTCAGGTGAGGATGAAAAAAAAATAAAGAAAGAAATGTCATATCCTATGAAAGACACATCTTGAAAATGCCTAAAGAAAGTTGTCATTTTTTCATGATGAAAGAACTGGAGTCTGTGTTGATGAAAACACCTTGGTGGCTGTGGTCACTGGCAGTGGCTGCAGCAGTGGGGTGATGGGGCTGGTGGCTTCCTCTGATTAGCCTTGTCACCTCCCACAAAGGGAGGCCAAACTGCAGCTTAGGCCTGCTCCCCAAGGGGAGCAGAGAGCGGGCCTAAGTCATCAGTATGACAGCCCTTGAGGGCTCCCAATATGCGAAAGGGAGCAGTCTGGGCTGAGGAACCCTTCCCCTAGTGCACGAATTTCGCACACTGAGCCCCTAGTATATAAATAAAAGCCAAGTGACCAGAACAAAGGAATGACCGGTCACTATGACATGCACTACAGCAGCCAACCAGCCCAATTGGGACCCAAATCATCCCCTCTAACTCCCACAGCCTCTCCCCCTAGCTGGCCCCTGCAGCTCCTTGTCCCAGTCAGCTCCCCACCCCAACCAGGGGCAGAGCCACCTGGCTAACTTCCCACATCTACTCCCCGCCACTGGCCTGACCCTGATCAGTTCCCACTGGGGTGGGCGGCCGGACCCCACCTATGTACGAATTTATGCACCTCTAGTCATTAACATAAAATAATACAACATTTAGCCCTAATTGGTTTGACTCAGTGGATAAAATGTCTGCCTGTGGACTGAAGGGTCCCAGGTTCGATTCTAGTCAAGGGCACATGCTCAGATTGGCACATGCAGGAAGTAGCCAATCAATGATTTTCTCTCATCATTGATGTTTCAATCTCTCCCTCTCCTTTCCGCCCTGAAATCAATAAAAATATATTTAAAAAAATAAATAATAAAACATTTTAATTAAAATTAATATTTTTTCTTGAGCATTAACTTACCAGACACTGAATAACTGTACAAATTAATAAGCGTAACACAAATAAATCTATTTTTCTTGTTCTCTGAAAGTGAAATATTTCCTGTTGCACACACCAAGACTAATGATGTGGCAATTGGTTGCTATCAGTGGAGAGAAATGGTGGGCCTCCACATAGACATTTAAAGGGACATGAATGCAACATGATTATAGTAATCAGTCATTAGCAAACATTGTAGTTTATTATTAATAATCCTATATAAAAAAAGGCAAATATAAAAATTTTTCCCTCAACCAGGAGTTCAGCCACTCTGATTGGGGGCAGGGCCAGCCAGCCAACTTCCCACAGCCCCTCCCCCTGGCCCACCTGGTCCCCCCTCCCCCCATGCACAAATTCATGCACTGGGCCTCTAGTTATGTATAACAGGATATTATAAAAATTAAGTTACGAAATTTTTTCTAAAACATTTCTTATGTACCATTACATTGGCTGGGCCCCAAAAATATTTGTTGTGGGCTGCATGTGGCCTGCGGGCCATGAGTTTGACATGCTTGTTAAATCGTTGAAAACTAATTCTTTTCCATTAGAGACTCATTTATCACTGCATTTATAGATCTTAGGAGCTTTGTGCACCTTTTTATGACTAGCCAGCTGTGTTTTTGTCATATTCTCTCTCTCTTCCTGATTAAGTGTCCTCTGGGATGATATGTTTCAAATTGTATTAACCAAAAACATGCATTAACACTCATTGTTAAAATTATGTGTATTTACAATTATTTCTTAGTTGAATTCAGCAGTATTTTTAAAGGTTGTAAAAATATACTATTCATGATCAGACTTACATTACCCTTGAGATTATTACTAATAGAATAACGTAGGATAAATTTAGTGAGTTTTTATTTAAAAAAAAACAAAAAAACCTGTACATGAAACTGGGTTCATGTCACCAATTCCCCCCACTGCTTTTAAAATGGAGGGAGAAATACTTTACTGGAAAAAAGGTAAAGAGTGAGTAAATAAGAAATCAATGGGCTAATTCTACCTTTGCATTGGTCACTGGTCTCTAGAAGCCTCCAAGGCCCAAGGACTTGTATATGTAAGGTAGGATGGAGCATCCTACTTGGTCCATGACTGGGAAGATAGTTAAGAAAGCCACATACAGCCCTAGCTGGTTTGGCTTGGTGGATAGAGCATCGGCCTGTGGACTGAAAGGTCCAGGGTTCGATTCCAGTCAAGGGCATGCACCTTGGTTGCGGGCACATTCCCAGTAGGGAGTGTGCAGGAGGCAGCTGATTGATGTTTCTCTCTCATCAATGTTTCTAACTTTCTATCCATCTCCCTTCCTCTCTGTAAAAAAATCAATAAAATATATTTTAAAATAAAAGAAAGCCACATACATTAAGACTTCCCGTAGTTTATATTGTAGAGGTTGGGAGAGCAGGACAGGTAAAGAATAGCAAAGCTCAGTCTGGAAAATAACAATTAGAAAGATACTTTTTGTCAATGTACAGAAGAAAGCAATATAGAAAAATTCACTTGAAGCTAGATATAAGCACCTCCATTGCCAGAAAGAAAAGAACTTAGCACATGAATTAGTCAATCTGGTAAGTAATGTGTTTTTAAAAAGAATATAAGTGACATCTATGACATTTTGGGGTTAATCATCCAAAATTACTTAACCAAGAATGTTGTTTAATAGAACACACCCAAACATATATAAATATAACTTATCTAAGTCATTAATGGCACACATTAGAAATAGAGTATTATAAGTATCAAATTTCATGTTCTAGGAAAAATGCTGAATGTTTTAAGTAGTAAGTGGCCTTACTTTTTCCAAATATATGTTAACATATGTTAATAAATCTGCATCTTAGCATATTTAAATTGTTCTTCATTTTGATTGGGAGCTATCTTAGAAAGCTCTACTAACTAGAAGGATGTTGATTTTTTTTTGCTTGCATTTCTATTTTTCCTAAAAATATTTGAGGCAGCTTCAAACACATATACAAAATGTTTAATAAGTTAGAGCTCGAAGTAGGAAGTTGATCCATAAAAGCAAGAGGGAGCCCTGGCTTAGTTGGTTGGTCATCATCCTGTGCATTGAGAGGTGCTAGTTTGATTCCAGGTCAGGACACATATTCAGGTTGCAGGTTTGATCCCCGTAGGGGGCATATAGAAAGCAACTGATCAGTGTTTCCCTCTCACATCAGTGTTTCTTTCTGTCTCTCATTCTCCCTTCTTCTCTCTCTAAAAATCAAATTGCAATCTAAAACACACACACACACACACACACACACACACACAGGGAGCAGAGTTCCATTTGAAAATTATGACCAGAGATGCAGCACACGCGTGCCATCCCTGCGTCTGGGCTTCTGGCAACAGCCGGGGGTTGGAGAGTGACCAGGCCCTCATCACAGGAAGCACAAAGGCTGTAGAAAGATAGAGGCACTGCGGGTAATGGCCTCAAGCAGAGTTTTTTTTGACAATGCATAAATTTGTTTGTTTCGTATGGTATTTTCTGACCACAGCTTGTGGTAAACACAGATACAAGGTGAAGTGTCACTGACGGCAGATGATGTTTCCATGGTGGAAGTACATCACCTGCATAAAGACTTCAAAGGGGGAAAATAGAACTAGGAAGTAGATGAAAGGAATAACCTTCAAATTTATTCTCTAAATATTTTGCCCTTTGGTCGGGAACTGAAAATTGAAATGCTCTAAGTCCCTTAATTCCGAGCATCAAATATATCATGAGCTAGATTAACAAAAAGAGATACAGGAATTTTCCAGACAGGACTGCGGTGGAAATATGTAATGAACCTAGGCTTGAAAAAGGACTGAAATAAGAAACTGGAAGCCTCTCGAAATGAAAGGCCACCAATCTTGGTCAACACAACCATTCATTTCTGTTTCTCTCTCTCTATAGACCAGTTTTACCCGCATCTATGTCTACTTAGAAAAAGTTATCGATCTGCCCCATAGCCGGCAAGTTCACAGGTTCCCTTCATTTAATCCATGCGCCAAAACATTCAAACTGACTCGGAATCCTTGTCCCAGATTCCTGAAAGAATGTGGTTGGCCTAAGAGGCCAGTATTCCAAGGCCCTACCCTGAGGGCAGAGACAGTTTCAGACAGGACTAATTAGATATCCTCAAAGATGATTACAAAGAATTTAGAAGTGAGTCTTACATCATAAGGCTTAGAATGTGAACTCTCTACCTTCATATTGGCAGACTATGCAAATGCTTTGAAAATAAGGTGAAGAAATACAGACATCTTTCTGCTATTTCATGCCCAAACAATATTTTTGCCCATGCACAAATAAAACCTCCCCATATTTGCACTGCATTAGGCTGCAGGCAAAGCAAAGATTGTCCTTAGGAAGCAGATTTGTATCTGCTCCTGCAATTAGGCACACTCTAGATTGAAAGTGCAGAGTTCCACACCACAGGATATGGTGGGGAAAAAAGATGATTGTGGCCTGGACAATTTTCAGAGCAGGTGTTCCAAATCATCAAAAAGACGCCTGAGGAGTAATAGTCCCACGGAAAACGTCATATTAAGCTGCAGCGTTCTGTGGTGTGCTTTCCGGGATAAGCTATGGAAAATGCGTACTTGCACAAAATGGAATGGATTGTCTTGTTTTGTAGAGTTTTGATCAATTGCCTTTTGTCTTCGAGAAGATGATTTTAGTTTTGATAAAGCTGATGATGCGCAGTTCTTTCTGGCTGCAGTAGGATGCAGAATTATTTGTACCCAAAAATCAATTCTAGTTGTTGAAAATGAAACCCAGTCATCAGCATATAGGAAGAGGCTTACCTTTGTATCTGTCAAGATGGCACATACCCAATTCGTCTATAATCAGTATCATATCATGAAGGATATTAGTTTAAAAGATGAATAAATAAAACACCACTGTTTTATATTACATGAAATTGGGAGTGAGCATGGTCAGGAAGTTTTTCCCCTATAGCTCATCTTTAGAGGGGTATTTCCTCTGACATTTTCAGCATCATAATACTAAGCCTCACTTCTGAGTCAAGACTTCGTGAGAGATTAACTTGCAAAACAATCATATTTTCTTGAAAATAATAGTGGTAAGTGGTAGCGTAAGACTGTTTCTAAAATGCCCTTGAGATAGAAAGCATCCAGCTTAAACAACATCATAAGCAATGAAAGTTATTAGTACCTAATTTGGAAATATTAAGGCCCACTTACCCTTCGTTTCCTCTCATGTTAGGGTCTGAATATGGATAAATACAGTCAAAGTATTTCCTCCCTGGTTCATTAAATTAAATAATATTCTTAACTTCAAGTGACAAAACTCCAACTGGTTTAATGAAAAGCGAGGCTATTGCTGTGTGTAAACTGCAAAGTCAAGAGTAGGGTGAGATTTGGGCCAAATTCAGGCTCTCCAACCAGGTCCTCAATACATTCGCAGTGTCTGCTTTGCTTTCTTCTCTGTTGGATTGATCTTCAGACAGGGTCTCCCACATGTTTACAAGAGTTTATATCTCCAGTAAACATCGAAATTCTGAGTGAACTCACATCTCCATCAACTCTACTCCTGAACCTGGTAACTTGTGAAAAACACTAGTATGCTGATTGACTGGTATTACATTAAATTTTCATGATTCATCCCTTGCCTCTCAACCCAGCTTCCTATTCTGCCTATTGATCCCTGTCTCAGACATCTCAAAGCACATAGAAACAACTGCTGTTGTACTGTTCTGTGTCTCCATGTTTATGATGTTTCTTCCAATTAGAATGTCCCAACACCTACTCATGACCTTAGTGACTTGCAAATTAGTTCCGATCATTCCAGATTTAGCTTGATAATCACCTCTTTTACAACATTCTTTCATTTCTTCCTGTGGAGGTTATCTCACATCACCTTCCTACATAACTCCATTTTAGAAACAATTGAAGTTTACTTATCTATCTTCCTGCAGCAAGGCACTTTGACCATTTATTAAGGCACCTTGACCATGCTTTTGTTTGTCTCCCCAGTCCCTATATCACAGTGACTAGCACATTCTAAATTAATAATTATTTATGTTGTTTTTGAATTAATGAGTTGATGAATGAGAATTTCTTCAAGAAATTTTCTAGAACTTTTTCTAAATCATGTGTGTTTTATACCAGGATTATTTTCATTCAATATTTTTCTATGAAAAAATAGACTGTAAGTACATATTTGAGTTTATAAACCTTAAGAAATTTATAATCTCTAATGGCCCTACATTTAATTACAAGCTATTTACTTCAAATAATTCTAATGATTATATTAAGAAACTATAACTTCAGTGTATATATATATATATGCCTGCCAGTGTGCTAATACTCACTATTAAAAAGGTATTAATATGTTGAATAGTATTTCAATTTTGTTCCAGGTCAATGACCAGGGAATTTATGAAATTTGTAAGAAAATTCCATTCTACACTGGATCTTTAATAAAAGGATGAAATATGTATCTATGTATGAAGACATAAGTTCAATTGCAAAAAAAAAAAGGTGTTATCAAAGACCTATCTCAACTTCCAGGAACAATATGAACTATGGATAATCACAAATTAAATACTTAACATTTAAAATGTTAACAGTAGTTCTGGGTGTTTAAGTGCTTCATTCTCCTTTCTCTGTTCTTTGATATTTGCCACTTGAAGCCTACCTGCAGCAAGGCACCTTGACCATTTATTAAGGAATCTCTCTTTTTTTAAAAAAAAGGCAAAAAGTATTTCATCGTGCTACGCTGCTTGCCTGTGCTTCTGCCTCACCCCATTTTGTACCAAACTTACATTTTCAATTATTTCTGTGTCATTTGGCATTTTTATCTGACAGGTAAATTAAGGTCATCAAGAAGAATGAATCTTGAAATCTTCTGTGTCCCAAGGTAGCCACAGTTTGATGTAGCGTGTTGCATTGTTTCTGAAGAAGTGGCAGAGCAGTGTCAGAAAGCACAGCTGTGAAATCACTTTCTGAGAAAGCACAATCCCATCTTAGGTCTCTACTTCAACAGAAATGCTCCATGAGCTTTGTTTCCATCCATCTGAGAAATGGCTTACTTGAGTAGAACAGCAAGTCTCTTACCATTCTCCCCCTACCATGCCCAACCAGGTTTAGAGGTATTTTCCCTGTTCATAGATGGCATCACATAGTGAAGAAAAGTAAAAGAGATATGTTAATATAATACCATGCTAATACCTCTTCCTTTAACCATCTACTCATTCAAAGCCCAAGCAGGGATATATAAGTAAAGATTTTAACTCCTTCTATATTCTGTTAATTTATCTCTGAATAAATGCCAAAATACAAATGTGTAAGGATCATTTCTGTAACTAGAACAATTTTAAGCTTTAATATTACCAAATATGCCATTACTCCATTGCATTCCATATAACTGAAGTTACTATCTAACTGAATTGAAATGTATGTAATAAGATGAGCATTGGAACTTTGAGAATAGGATAAAATGGGTTTGAATCTAAGAAATAGTTAAAATTTAAGAATGACAGGGTTGATGATCAACCTGAAGCCGGAGAGAATTGTGTAAGTGCTGGGCAGGGGATTCAAGTCTGCACATCTCTAAGAAAGGTGTACTCACTACGATGAGATAATATTACCCTCTAGGCAATAGAGAAGACTCTATTTGTGTGTGTGTGTGTGTGTGTGTGTGTGTGTGTCTTAGAACATTTTATTTTATTTTATTTTTAATTTAATCTTCCCATCACCATTTATCCCCTCTATGCCTTCTTCCACTTCCATCTATCCCTCTTCATTCCCAAGGAAACTAAAACAAACAAACAAACAAACAAAACAATCTCATTCACAATTGCTTCAGAAAAAAATACCTAGGAATAAATTTAAACAAGGATATAAAAGACCTTGGAAAATTATATGAACAACAGTAAATATGTTTAATTATTATTTTGAAGAAAAATTATCTGGCCACCCAATGTGGGATAGATTGGGAATAAACATTATGGAAAGGTAATCTAATAGAAAATTTATTAGCCTGTTCATATGAGACTGATCTCTGAAACGAGGCTGTGCCCATGGTGATGGTGAGATAATGTAAGACATGATAAAGATTTGACTCTGGACCTAAAGTTGTAGGGAAAGGTAAAAGCAATGAAGATCTCACTTTTTTAAGCCCAGGTATCCAAGAAAATAACATTATCTACAAAATCACAAGATTATGTTCCTCTAGGAGAAACATTTCCTCAGCTTTCATTCATATCTCACACTCTTATGTCTACCAAACCATGTTATGTACTGAGATTTTACAGATTGATTCGTCCCCAGTATATATTGCTATGTCTTTATATATGTGCCTCACTCATTTCACAGGGTTATATCATTCCTGATTACAATAGATAACCTGAGAGGGGAATTTCCTTCCCTTAAAAAAAATGCTAAAGATTTTCTGTACTACTTGTCAAGTAGCCTTTAAAATTAATTTAATCTATTGGGCATTGTCATTTCATTACTTTATTGAGATTTCTGCTGTGTTTTAAAAAATCATTTTGGTGAAATGATGAGATAATATCACTTGAAATTTTTACATTTCATCAAGAGTTGCAAGTTTTAAGTAAAGCATGTGAATATAAAGCAAATATATATCACTTATTCATTGAGCAGCATTTTGAGAAATACTTTATTCTGACACCCCCACCCCATAATCATGTAACTGCTGTCTTCAATTATTTTAAAAAGATCTTCATAACAGAAAAGAGCTAACTTTAAAAAGCTATTCCACAGAAAATGACACAGAATATAAGTGACAGATTTTATTTTGAAATGTAAATATAAACTAGAATAATTTTGATTACAAAGAGACAAAAATCTTATGCCTCCATAGAAGAAAATTCTCTGGTTAAAAATAACCAAAATGGTTTTTTCTCATACTTTCCAGAATATATTATATTTATTTTTTTATCTTTTTAAAAAGTATTTGGAATCCAAGTAAAGACTTTCAGTTTTTCAGAGTGTTTTTTTAAATAGAAATAGCTAAAGTAAACATAAGTTAATAATGTCATCCTGACTTATACCAAGCATTTGCTAGGTGCTACGTCTTTGTTCAGTAAGAATTTTGCAACTCTTTTTGGAAATTGCTTCCTCAAAAGGAAGTATGCTTCTTTCCAAACCCATAGAATGAAATGTATCATTTTAATGTACTTATATTTTTCTAAGATTACAACTTCATTCCATTAGTTAAAGGGATATTTTCAACCAACCTGTCATAAATACATTTTTCTTTTTTTTTTTATTAAATACTAGGGGCCCATTGCACAAAAATTTGTGCACTCAGAGGGTTCCTCAGCCCGGCCTGTGCCCTCTTGCAGTCTGGGACCCCTCGGGGGATGTCCACCACCTGGCGTGCCTGGCCAGCCTGGGTGTGGGGCTGAGGGCTGTTTTTAGGCTTTCAGGCAGCCCACAGCTCCCATTGACCCAAGGTCACAGCGAGGCTGGCTGGAATCAGGTTTCTAGGGTTTATTTATCTTCTATAATTGAAACACTGTTGCTTTGAGCCAAGGCCTAGGCAGGTAAGGAAGCCTCCTGTTTGTTTCAGCTCTGTGGCTTCTATAATCAAAACATTGTTACCATGAGCAGAGGCTCAGCCAGCCTAGGCAGGCAGTTGCAACAGAAGCCTGCTGTTTACTCTAGCTTCGTGCCTGCCGGCCACCATATTGTCTGGGTTAATTTGCATACAGCCACTCTGATTGGCTGTTGGGTGTGGCTTAGGCATCCCAGAGAGGTGGTTAATTTGCATATTACTCTTTTATTAGATTAAATGTTTTTTATTGATTTCAAAGAGAGGATAGAAGAGGAAGATAGAAACATTAATGATGAGAGTCATTGATCTGCT
>PVJC01035678.1:0-18131 GCA_004026665.1 Murina feae
TTTTTTTTAAAAAGTGAAAAAAAAACTGTGGTACATCTACACAATGGAATACTATGCTGCAGTAAAAAAGAAGTAACTCTTATCATTTGCAACAGCATGGATGGAACTGGAGAGCATTATGCTAAGTGAAATAAGCTAGTCAGAGAACGATAAATGCCACAAGATCTCACTCATTTGTGGAATATAGAGAACAACATAGACTGATGAACAGGGACAGATCCAGAGACAGAGAAACAATGATCAGACTGCCAATCCCCAGAGGGAAAGTAGGGGAGGGTGGGGGTAAGGGGAAGAGATCAACCAAAGGACTTGTATGCATACATATAAGCCAAACCAATGGACAGAGACAACAGGGGCATGAGAGCATGAGTGTGTGTGGGGGGTGGGAGGAGGTTGGGGGATTGATTGGGGGAGGATGAGGACACATTTGTAATACCTTAACCAATAAAGAAATTTAAAATTTTTTTTTAAATGAGTAAATCATTTCAGCTAGAACACTTTCCCTTAGGGCAGTGATTCTCAACCTTCCTAATGCCTTGATCCTTTAATACACTTCCTTTAATACAGTTATTTTTGTTGCTACTTCATAACTGTAATTTTGCTATTGTTATAAATCATAATGTAAATATCTGATATGCAGGGTATATTTTTATTGTTACAAATTAAACATAATTAAAGCATAGTGATTAATCACCAAAACAATATGTAATAGATATGTATTTTCCAATGGTCTTAGGCAACCCCTGTGAAAGGGTCATTTGACCCTCAAAAGGGTTGAGACCCACAGGTTGAAAACTGCTGCCTTAGGGAAATCAGGGAGTCTTTTCAGGCATATCACCTCACTACTGCTAATCATCGAATTATAGACTTACTGGTTTAAAAATCCACTGCTGGGAGAAGCTAAAACTGCTATTAAGTTAGTTATTAAATTTTGGTTTGATGGCATTAAAGTGATTCCATTTTGGCCTGCTGGGGGCCATGTGTAAGCTGACAAAGTCCTTGCACCTGAAGGGACTGATAAGATGCAGTCCTCTACCCACACAGTTTTCCCAGGCTTGTTTGGATGGCGAATTATCAGTAGAATGACAGCATTCTTTCATGGCTTTGCCAAGAAGTCTGTAACTATTTACTGAGATATGCTGTACCAAGGATTCTCTCCCTTAGATATTTAGAGAAACAAAGAATACATTTCTGTTAACGAGCCTCCTATTCAGTGTTTGTGTGTAAAAGGCATTACTCAGTTAATAAAGTTGCTGCAGTCAATCAATGACTTGCAGACCTCCCAACCCCAGCTTTTTCTTGTCTTTCTTTTCTCAATTCCCACCTCCCTACCTCACCCACCCTGGTTCATTTGTCAGGTTAGCCCTGACATTGGCCCATTGTTTTTATTTGTTTGTTTGTTTGTTTATTAATTGATTTGAGAGAGAAAAATATTGATTTGTTGTTGTTCCACTTGAGACAGGCTAGTAAGCCAGAACAAGCAGAATAGGGAAACTGAGACAGTTAAATGGCCAAGCAGTTTAGAGCCATCTAGTAAATGCCAAAATCCTATTCTGTAACCAAGAACACTTAAGAGTAAATGATTTACACTTCTCCCCAAGCAGAGAGTAAACCCTCTCAGGGAGATAGATAGCAGAAATCCAATTACTGCCATTTGCCAACCACACCCAAGGACAGATGAAGTTAAGGGAATAAATCTCGTTTTGGCACATCAGGATAAAGCTGATGAATATTCTATTGAGATCCTCTCCAAGATCTCACCTAAATGTCCAGCCTTCAAAAACCTTCAAAACAAAGGTCCCAGTGCCTTTCTCTTCCCCTTCTTCCTCCCTCACAGGCACACATCTCCTAAACTCTAAGGGACTCCACAAGGCTTGCAACCAGGAAAGCAACGTGCAGTGGCAATTCTTCCTAGGCTAACACCCTGAATCTGTCTCCTTTTGTTCCTTTTAAGCCCTTCCTGATTTCACTGTCACCAGCTTTAATAAATGTATTCTCAAAATTACCAGGACTCTGAAATCTTTACTACATGAAGAACTCACACACTACCATGGGCCCAAGGCAGACCCACTAAGGGCCAGTTCCCCTTTTTGGAACATTTGTATTCATGCATTCATTGGTTGATTCTTGTATGTGCCCTGACCAGGGATGAAACCTGCAACTGTGGTAGGCAGTTAGACAGATGTGAGCAGAGCAAGGATGATAAGCCAGGTATAAGGATGAAAGCCCTGGGTGCCTTGCAGCAAACAGTTTTAGGGTAAGATCTCATTCCCTCAGTGACCTTTCCTCCCTTAGACCCCCTGACCTTTCTTCTATAGAGATAACATCTAGGCTTCAATTGTATTTCAGCTCCAGGCCAGAAAAGGAGCAAAGCCTGATAAGCAACATCAGGGCTGACCTCAGGATCAGCTGCATTAACTAATTAACTAATGACCTTCCCCATCCCCTCCACTGATTGATTGGTGCCCACCAATCAATCAGTGGAGACCTAGACCCTGAAAGGACACACCTGGAAATCTGAAGAATATTCTATTGAGATCTTCACATAGGACCTCCACTAAAATCATCCCCTTTAAAACCTTTCAGAAGGAGGACCAAGTACACTCTTCCTCTGAGAGCACACCTGCACCTTTCCCCTTTTCCTCCCCCTAGGTGTGTCACCTTGACCTTCCTCACTGCTAAGCTCCATGGGCCCTTCCTTTACCCCTATAACTTGCATTTTAAGCCTATTTCTTCTATGAATTACTTCTTCTACCTCTGTGATATTACATATAAGTGTTCTCTTGTAGTTGAAGTCTTGGCTCTGAATTCTTTCCTAGCCAGAACTCAAGAACGAGGTTGCTGAATCCAGGTCTGCTCTGATCCCAAAGGTCTAACACCTGGTGTTTATTCCTGCTGCTCCCAACACAACCTTGATGCATTGGGATGATGCTCTAATCTACGGAGCTATCTGGCTAGGCTGCACTGCTTTTTTTCCTGAACAGTCTACATGGGCTGCAGCTGCTCATAGCAGAAGCATCAGACAGGCCCTGGCTGAGTCACTGAACCATCCCACACTCTGTGGTGTTGTTGCAGAAAGACCCAAAAAAACTAAGTGACACTTTGAAGAAGTAGGGAAATCACAGTTTTAATTATTATGCGCATGGACTCTGGGAATGTTCTCCAAATCAGAGTGGAGTAACACGTGGGGATTATGCCTTGTAACAACCTCTTGAGTTCATTGTATTGCAAATATGCTCTCTTCCTCCTCTGAGGCTCTGGAAGAAGTCCTATCCCCAGGTGTTCCAAGGTTTTGGTGCCAGCTAACAATCCACCCTTCCCCCAGGGCAGTGCTCATGGCTTGTTTTGCAAATTCAGTTTTGGGGAAGGAGGCAATGACTCAGCCACAGGTCATAGCCTGCTACCATGAATTCCAACCACCATCCTCCCAAAACAAAAGGGCTACATTTCTTTTTTTATTACTATTATTATTTTGTTTTATTACTTTAAGTATTACAAAGAGGGTTAAATAAGTTTCCATTTTTTCCCCCTTGACCTTCCCCCATCCTCCTCTACCCCCCAGTGTCTTGTGTCCATTGATTATGCTTATATGCACGCATATAAGTCCTTCAGTTGATCGATTAACTCCCCTGCAACCCTCCCGACCTTTCCAGCTATAGTTTGACAGTCAATTTAATGCTGTTCTGCCTCTGTATCTGTTTATGTTCATCAATTTATAATGGTCTTTATTATCCATAAATAAGTGAAGTCATGTGGTATTTTTCTTTCATTGACTGGCTTATTTCACTTAGCATAATGCTCTCCAGCTCCATCCATGCTGCTGCAAATGGTGGGAATTCCTTCTTTTTTGCAGCAGCATAGTATTCCATTGTGTAGATGTACCACAGCTTTCTAATCCATTTATCTGCTGATGGGCACTTAGGCTGTTTCCAAATCTTAGCTATGGTAAATTGTGCTGCTATGAACATAGGGATGCATATATCCTTTCTGATTGGTGTTTCTGGTTTCTTGGGATATATTCCTAGAAGTGGGATCGCAGGGTCAAATGGGAATTCCATTTTTAATTTTTTGAGGAATCTCCATACTGTCCTCCATAGTGGCTGCACCAATCTGCATTCCCACCAGCAGTGCAGGAGAGATCCCTTTTTTCTGCATCCTCTCCAGCACTTGTCATTTGTTGATTTGTTGATGACAGCCATTCTGACAGGTGTCAGATGATACCTCATTGTTGTTTTGATTTGCATCTCTCGGATGAGTAGTGACTTTGAGCATGTTTTCATATGTCTCTTGGCTTTCTGAATGTCCTCTTTTGAAAAGTGTCTATTTAGGTCCTTTGCCCATTTTTTGATTGGATTGTTTATCTTCCTTTTGTTAAATTGTATGAGTTCCTTATAAATGTTGGAGAGTAAACCTTTATCGGTGATAACATTAGCAAATATGTTTTCTCATGCAGTGGGTTTTCTTGTTGTTTTGTTGAGGGTTTCTTTTGATGTGAAAAAGCTTTTTATTTTGATGTAGTCCCATTTGTTTATCTTCTCTTTAGTTTCCAATGCCCCAGGAGCTGTATTGGTGAAAAAATTGCTTCGGCATATGTCTGAGATTTTGTTGCCTTAAATCCCTCTAGTATTTTTATGGGTTCCCATCTTACATTTAAGTCCTTTATCCATTTTGAGTTTATTTTTGTGTATGGTGTAAGTTGGTGATCTAGTTTCATTTTTTTGCATATATCTGTCCAATTTTCCCAACACCATTTATTGAAGAGACTGTCATGACTCCATTGTATGTTCTTGCCTACTTTGTCAAATATTAATTGAGCATATTGGTTTGGGTCAATTTCTAGGTTCTCTATTCTATTCCATTGATCTATATGTCTGTTCTTGTGCCAGTACCAGGCAGTTTTGAGCACTGTGGCTTTGTAATATAGCTTGATATCTGGTATGGAGATCCCACCTACTTTGTTCTTTCTCAGGATCGCTGCAGCTATTCGGGGTCTTTTTTTATTCCAGATGAATTTTTGGAGAGTTTGTGCTAGGTCTGTGAAATATGCCATTGATATTTTAATGGGAAGTGCATTGAATTTATAGATTGCTTTGGGTAGTATGGACATTTTAATGGTATTGATTCTACAAATCCATGAACATGGTATGTTCTTCCATCTGTTTATGTCTTCCTCTATCTCTTTTTTCAACGTCCTGCAGTTTTCTGAGTACAGGTCTCTTACCTCTTTAGTTAAGTTTATTCCTAGATATCTTAATTTTTGTGGTGTGATGGTAAATGGGATTGCTTCTGTAGTCTCTCTTTCTATAAGTTCACTATTGGTGTATAGAAATGCCATAGATTTCTTAGTATTAATTTTGTATCCTGCTACATTGCCTAATTCATTTATTAAGTCTAATAGTTTTTTAACGGAGTCTTTAGGGTTTTTTATGTACAATATCATGTCATCTTCAAATAAGGACAGTTTTACTTCTTCTTTTCCAATTTGGATGCCTTTTATTTCTTTTTCCTATTTAATCGCAATGGCTAATACTTCCAGTACTATGTCGAACAGGAGTGGTGAGAGTGGGCATCCCTGTCTTGTTCCTGTTCTAAGGGAAAATGGTTTTAGTTTTTGCCCATTGAGTATGATGTTGGCTGTGGGTTTGTCATATATGGCTTTTATTATGTTGAGGTATGGTCCTTCAATTCCCACCTTGCTGAGAGTTTTTATCAAAAATTGGTGTTGGATTTTGTCAAATGCTTTTTCTGCATCAATTGTTATGACTATGTGGTTTTTATCTTTCAATTTGTTTATATGATGTATCACGTTTATTGATTTGCAGATATTGTACCATCCTTGCATCCCTGGGATAAATCCTACTTGCTCATGGTGTATGATCTTTCTGATGTACTGCTGGATCCAATTTGCTAGGATTTTGTTGAGGATTTTGGCATCTATGTTCATGAGGGATATTGGCCTATAATTCTCTTTCATTGTGTTGTCTTTATCTGGTTTTGGTATTAGGGTAATGCTGGCTTCATAGAATGAGCTTGGAAGTGTTCCTTCCTCTTGAATTTTTAGGAGTAGTCTCAGGAGGACAGATTTTAGTTCTTAAAAGGGCTGCATTTCAATTAGCTCTTTTTAGCCTTCTCAGTGTGGGCATTTGTCCCCTGAAAGCCAAACCTTCTCTTTATTCTCCTCTCCCAAGAGTCATGAAAATGTGCTTCCAGCTCCATTTTGTAGAGAAAGTGAGGGCTCCAGGAGTAAAATAATCGGTGGACAGTGATAACCTAGGAAATTCTAAGAAGAGACTAAATTACCACAGAGACAAATTCAATTGAAGGAGGCAGGTAGAGATGGAATACAGGGTGGTCTCTGCCTTCAAAACCATCCCAAGCAGGGCTTACAATATGACCTACTTTTCAAGACCCACCCCCCACCCCCAAACACACTAATATTTTCCCAACCTCTCAATCAGGCTAGTGACTAGTTTAGGGCCTGTACCTGTGAGCTAACATCAAGGTTTGGGGCCTGTGCTTTCCTGTGTGCACTACCCTCTTACCCCAACTAACCAAGAACATCAATTCACATGTGGAATTGTCTTAGAGTATGACAGAGCAACCTCCTGAGCAACATTTCTCTACCCCTAAAGCAAATAGAGAGATTTGAGGTGACTATCCCCCAAAGTGGAACCTAGCAAGGTTTGTGTTAAAATGTAAAGGAAGGGCCTTAAATATTTTCAAAGTTGTAATGCAAATAACAGATTGCCCCAGGGCCAAACGACTACTTTTTATATGCAAATGAAAATAATGAATCTTTAAGTGCCTGTTATTGTCAGGATGATAAGTGACTCAGGCTGGAGAATAGGGGTCAACTGGGTGGGCTCCAGGGCATTGTTGAAAAACCACCATGGCCTAGAAGAAAAAGACAGAAAACCAAGAGGTCATCCCAGATGAAAACGGAATAGGAATGTACTCTCAGAAACTGATGCAGTAACTCGGCAAATGAGTATTCTATCTTAGCACCAGGCTTTCTCTTCTTCAGCATTTCCCATGGTCAAACCTAACTCTTCTTTCCAAGAAAGTGCACAACTGTGGCTTTCCTGATTGTGGAACTATATTGAATTATATTTTTATATCCCCAGTGCTTGGCATTTGTTAAGTCTAACTGATAACGAAATGATTATTTGCCTCTGCTTTGGTTCTACTCATTCATCCATCCATTCACCATATATTGAGATCTGCTATGTGCCCAGCAATACAATGAATGCCCTGCTCTCATGAATTTGCAGTCTTTAGGGAGAGAAAAAACATGAATAAATAGCTAACTATACATGAAAATAATTACATTTAGCATATGGAAAGATAAGAATAGCAATAGTCTTCGCCCCCCACCCTACCCCCCCAGCTGGAAATGCAACTGCTAGGAGCTATGGAGGCTGCTTAGCTGAAGGCGGAGGCAGAGACGGCTGGGGAGGTCCGAGCGATGTGACCAAGCTGCCATCGCTCGTCTCCTCTCTCCTGCCGCCTCCTGTCTTTCAAATAACTTTTTTACTATAAAGAAAAGAGAGGAAAAAAAGTAGCCCTCCGCCCCTCCTGCCCTCTCTTCCTCTCAGCCCTCCGACCTGTGAGGGAGCCCGAGGTGCTGCTCCGCCTCTGCCCCGCCCCACCGCCCCCATGCATCCCTTCTACACCCAGGCCACCACCGTGATAGGTGAGATCCCGCCGCCGCGTCCTTCATCTCCAAGTTCCTCCGCACCAAGGGGCTCACAAGTAAGCGACAGCTGCAAACCTTCAGCCAGAGCCTGCAGGAGCTGCTGGCAGAACATTATAAACATCACTGGTTCCCAGAAAAGCCTTGCAAGGGCTCGGGTTACCGTTGTATTCGCATCAACCATGAAATGGATCCTCTGATGGGACAGGCGGCGCAGCGGATTGGACTGAGCAGCCAGGAGCTGTTCAGGCTTCTCCTCAGCGAACTCTGGGTTGATCCCTACGAAGTGTCCTACCGAATTGGAGAGGACGGCTCCATCTGTGTGTTGTATGAAGCCTCACCAGCAGGAGGTAGCACTCCCAGCAGCTCCAGCGTGCAGATGGTAGACAGCAGGATCAGCTGTAAGGAGGAACTTCTCTTGGGCAGAAGGAGCCCTTCCAAAACCTACAATATGATGACTGTATCAGGTTAAGATAGTCTGTGGATGGTTCCTCTTATAATGGATGGATAAATTTGATTTTTGCTTTGTGTGGGCTCCTCTTGGGGATAGATGGATTATGGAATTTAAATCATGTCACAGCTGTGAAGATCTGGCACAAGATAGAGTGGTTAAAAAAAAGTTTTTTTAAGTGACAGTGCCATAGTTTGGACAGTACCTTTCAATAATTTAGTAGCCTGTGAGTCCAAGTCAATGATCACTTTATTTGCTAGAGAGTGAAGTCCTAGGGTGGTTTCAGTTTCTCTCACATGCTATACCTAAACTTTTACATCAGTCCCTTTAATGCAAAAATGTATGTCAAAGAACTGTTCTCTGTGGTAGATCTTGGCAGAGGAAATTTGCACTATTACACTTGAAAATTGTTATCTTTTTGGCAGCTGTATAGGAAAGCTCAACATTTTAAACAAGGTAGTGTTTAATTAAGCCATCGAAGAATTAAAGATTGAGCCAAATGGAAAATTAGCCAGGCTTTATTGGGAGCAAACGGGCGAGTTCACAGGCCCTGGGAAGGGAGAGGGGCCGGTGGAGCCTCGCCGAACCGACTGGGCTGTGTTTTTAAGGCCTGGAGCAGGTAAGGGAGGAGAGGGGTTTGGTAGGAGGAAGTGGTCCTTGGAACATATGGAGCTTCCCCCCGGGCGTTGCTGGCACCAGGGGCTATGAATGAGCAAGCAGTTTCAGGATAATCCATCATTATTGCCATTTATGGTCAGGGCTTAAGGTCAAGGACCTGGGGTGGGGGATGATCTATGACTCCCTTGGCCAGGTGAATGCTTGGACAGCTTGGACAGGTAGTACTGGAAGTTTTATGACAAGACTTTTACCTAGCACTTAAATATGTATAAATGTACATAAGACAAACCTAGTAGACATGACCTGGGGAAATGGTCAGACCTTGTATTGTGTTTTTGGCCTTGAAAGTAGCAAGTAACCAGAATCGGCCTTGGCAACAGGCTTTAAAATTTAAGATCCTTAAAAAGACACTGTCTCAACTATGGTGGTAGCACCACCCAGCTCTGTACATTTGCTAGCTTGTAGTTTTCTAAGACTGAGTAACCTTCTTATTTTTAGAAAGTGGAGGTCTGGTTTGTAACTTTCTTTGTACTTAATTGGGTAAAAGTCTTCCACAAACCACCATTTTGTGAAGTTTGTTAGTCATCTTTTATTTGGAAAATTACAAACTGGTGTAAATTTGTACAGTTCATGTATATTGATTGTGGCAAAGTTGTACAGATTTCTATATTTTGGATGAGAAATTTTTCTTCTCTATATATATAATAAATTGTTTCTATCTTGGCATTAAAAAAAAAAAAAGAATAGCAATAGAGAGAAACTTGACCCAGAATTTCCCAGAGGAAATGACATTTAAAATGAGGTCTGATTGCATAGAAGTTAGCCAAAGGGAGAAGCATTTAGGCCAAGAAAGAACATGTGCAAAGATCCTAAAGTGGAAAGTTTAAGGTCTGAAAGAAGAATGGAGGAAGGCAGGTTGGAAGCAAAGGAAAGTAAGCAAAGAACATTATGAGAAAAAGAAAGAAAATTACATGATGCTGAGAGGTGATGTTAGACCCAGATGTTGTGATCCCTAAAGACCATGAGTGAGCCTGACTCCGATGCAAAAACATAAGGCCTTTTATTATTTGAGTTAACTCGGACTCGTCCCACGCTCGCCCTTGCAGCAGTGCGACGGGGAGGAAGTGCGAGTTCCAGGGAAACAACAGATTTATAGGGCCAGAAGTAGTGGGGTGGGGTAACGTGTGTGGCCCCTGTTGATTGGTCGAGGGAAAGTCCTGGGCAGGGCATTTCCTCTGCATCCCTATTGGCAGGTCTGCACTCTCGCATCGCCTTTCCGCCCTTACATTCCCCCCTTGGTTTTATGTACGAGTCAAATCATTGACTCTTCTGGGTACTCCTTTCCCCGAGGTCCTGAGGGGAACATTCTGTTCATTCACCTTTCCCCCAAAGCCCCTTTGTGCATTTGGTCATAACATGTTGATCCTTGCTGTGTGGGGCAGGGTTCCCTTCTCTGTGCCCACATACAACGAAGAGGGCCTGAGGTGCTCTCCATAGCAAAGGCCCCCCACACTCCTGCCAGGTACTTCCTGTCAAGCAGATGTCCCCTGGCCTTGACAGCTCTGAGTTCACAACAGAATCCTGGCCTTGCCCTTCAAAAGACCAGCCCCCAGCCCAGGGCTCTCCCCGGACACCAAAAGGCACTTCTATGTGGCCCCGGAGGTCAGCCAGGGATGGGGGCCCGGGCATTGGTGCTGGGGCAACTCCGCAGGTGCAGGCAATCGCCTGCATGAGGGTGCTGGCAAAGGCACCATCATGGGAGCCAGAGTGGACACCTCAGGCTCTGCGCCTCCAACCCCGTCCTTGGGGCCACATCCGACTGCACTCTGGAATCTCACAGAAGCATCAGAAACACCTCCTCCAAGGTGGCATCTGTGATCCTGCAATTCGCCAGGCACAGGCGACGCCAGTTCTGCTCCAGCACCTGGAGGATCCCCTTGAAGTCAGCTCAGTTGTCCCCAGAGAGGAAATGCCTGTGGGACTCAGGTCTTCATCAGGGCTGCGGTGTAAGCTGCATCCTGCAGGCTATCCAACTCCAGCAGGCTGAGAATCCGGCCCTGCTGCAGGACAGCCACGCAGTCGCCTCCGTCTCATCCGCTTACTGGATGAAGATGTCCCAGATGACAGCCTCCTCCGCAGGTCTCTGAACAGGGCACGGGCTGGCTGGTGTCGATGCTGCATCAGCAACCTGCTGCCGGGCGCCCAGGTCTGCTGGGGCGACTCGATGGATGTGAAGAGCAGTTCCAGGACAGTGAGCCTGTCCAACATGACATCCTTGCTGAGGACTTACTCTCAGCTCCTTTCTGACCACAGCCAAGTAGGTCTTCAGGTTCCTGCTATCCGCAAGGGTGGCCCCAGAGGTGGGCACACGCAGCCCTGTCTGGGCTGCCCTCACTCGGGAGCAGTGGCACCCAGTCCTGCATCACGTTCTTGTCGGCCACCTGCACAATCACCGTGGTGCTGCCCTGCAGCACGGGGAGGCCTTTGTCCCTGGCATGTACCTTGAACTCGTACCTGTCTGTCAGCTCGTGGCCCAGCATTGTGTAGTCGATGGCAAACACCCCCATCACCGAGGGCTCCAGCGAGTAGGTGACCTCTGTGTTCTTGCCGTTGTCGGCATCAGTGGCCAGCACGGTGGCCACCCTGGAGACCTCCACCACCACCACCGTGCAGGTGACCACGCCATTCTCCCCCTGGTTCTTGTGGGGGCTGCTCACGGTCGCGGGCATGATGGTGAAGCGCAGCTGGCTCACTTCCTCGCGGTCAGGACACTGAGCCAGTCTGACGCCTTGTCCAGGCGCAGCAGCCACCACATCGACTTGGTGGTGGCGCCACCCGTTGACCCCCACGTCCAGGTCAGGATAGGGGTGCCCAAGGTTCTGTTCTCCACCAGGTTGGCCTCATACACACTCTTCTCAAAGCAGGGGCTGTTGTCGTTGGGTCGCCACCGTTGCGCACCCACAGGGTCAGCTCCTACGAGTTGTGCTGCTCGTGGTCCAGTGTGGTCCAGAGCTCCCTTGATGATGAGCTGCGGCTGCTTCTCACTGCCCGGGGTTGGTCACCTGCAGCTCGCACATGCTGCTGCAGCCGCCAGGGCTGGTCCTTCTGCCGCCGCTCTCAGTGCGTCCGGGCACGTTGTTAGACCTTCATCACTGACTGGCCGAACACAGGCAGGTTGTCGTTGGTGTCCCCGACCTTGACCACCAGCGAGTTGTTGCTGGAGAGACTGGGGTTGCCCGAGTCCATCGCCACGATGACCACGTTGAACTCCGGGTGGCCTCGTAGTCCAGGGGGGCCGAGGAAGTTTCTGGTTGCCCTCCGTGTAGGCTGCCAAGCCTGCAAGAACTTGAGTAGAATTAGTTCCTTTAATCTATAGAGGCCCCACTGGTTTCCAGGGCAACCTTCCAGGCTGCTTCATCTGCAGCCCAGTTGCCCTTTGCCTCTGTGAAGTCTCCATACCCTACAATAGCTTTCTGTCCCAATCTGAGCTGTGTTGCCTGGGTCCCATTCTTGAGCTGGCATGGGGAAAGCAGCCATGGGGCAGGAGAATCTATGCCCCTATGGCCTCCATGCCCAGCAACCACCTTGGGATCCCCTCGCCTGCTGGCGGGGGGCCCCAGCATTGATTGGATGACTCATGCATTCGATATCCAGCACTCTAACTGGATACAACAGGGTCACGTCTCTCTGGAGCCCTGTCTGATGAAGAGGCAGGCCTAGCACAGTGCAGTCTACACAAATCTATTGCCAGGCACTAGGGCTGGGAATGGCACATACTGCCTGCTTTCTTTGTCCCTAGCCTTTATTTCCTTTGACTAGCAGATTTTAACAGACTGCTCCAGACTTTACCTTGATTAGCACTGGGGCATGGTTCTTAGCCAGGCCCCGAGGACAGCAAGAATTCTTTCTTTATAAAAGTGTGTTTTCTAAAATAAGATTAAGCAGCATTTCAAATCACCTACAATCAATTACCATGGGACACTGTTGTACAAATTTCTGCTCAGTTTCCCTATTCTACTTGTCCTAGCTTACTGACCTATCATTCATTTAACTTTTAACATTTTTCTTTATACACCAAAGCCACACTTTTCATACTTTTCAGTCAGTTAGAACTTTTAGGCTTAATTGTTCCCACAGTTGAGGTTTATGCCACCCCTGACATGGGCATGGTCACACGGGCCTGCAAGACAGTATACAATCGTCTCTCAATAAACACAAAAATCTGATGGTATTCTTCTTTGCCTAGTTGGGCACCTGTCCTTTTGACAACTGAACATCGGCACTGTGGCCGCTTCTGACAGCCAAATCTTCTGCTACTACACATGACACATGGTAAGGCTATGCAAACATCTTAGGAAGGTGACTAAAGTCCATTATTGTGGCCAGTTCTTCTTTATAGCCACAAACACAGTTTGTCCAATTTTCTTAACAAGTATCCTGGCACAGGACTAGATTGTCTGTGATCAATTAGTTGTAAGACACCACTGCACTCAGACCAGCCAAATTTAGTAATTTCCCATTTTCTAGCTTAGCTTCTTATTTTTAACCTTAATTCCTACTGTTTTTACTTTTATTCTTTCTGTCATATGTCCAGCAACTTGTATAAAATTTTTCACTCTTAGAAACCTTAAATAGCCAGTATTTCTTAGATTAGCAACACATTCACACCCAAACAGAAATTTACTAGCTAAACAATATTAAGCAAGCCACAAAGACGCATATTTAAACAATAAAGAAAGATAACATTCCCCATTAAAACCTTGGTGCATACATTTATCAACACACTTTAAGTACACTCTTACTTTCAAGAAAATATACATTCAACAAAGTATAATAAACCTTCTGTAATAAAAACTAAGAGCAGGCAAATTAAAAATATCCCATTTTAGTTGAGTAAGCAACATTTCCTTTTGTGAGAGGGAGGGAGCAGATCTCATCATTTCAAGATGGTATCCCCCATGAAAACCACGTGCTATGCCCCATCTTTCCAAGATGGCTGACCCCATGAAGACCATGTGCAATGCCCCGGGCCATTCAGCCACCCGAACAAACCCCTTTAATTTGCTTATATTACATGACTTAACGAGACAAAACTTCAGACATTCAAACAGCACATTTTAAACTTTTATACCGTAAATCTAGATCAAGACTTTTATCTTTCGAGAAGCAGTTTTTGCTGGAAGCCTGAGGAATTTAAAATGCAAATTAACCACATTCCTGGCCTGAGCACCCCTCTGGCCATTTTCCGGCAGTTAACCAGCCCTTTTGTTGGTAAAGCTCACCAGATTTTACACAGAGAACCTGACCCAAGGCAGTAAGGTTTGAGCAATTAGAAGCTATTACCATGTTGCAGGGAGGGACTGGGTTGAAAAGAACTAATCAAACAAACAGAGAAACACTTTTATACCGGCGAGTACTACATTTACATAAAAACAGTGGAGTTTCAGAGAACCATTCAGAAAACCATTCAGTACGCCTCCCTTTTGGAGGTTGTGACCTGTGGGGAGAAACTCAGATGCTGGCACTCTGCCACAGAAAACAGACCAGTTAACTCTCTCAGTAGAGCTGAGCAGATAAACGAAACAGTACCCAATTCCTCAGAACAGCATAAAACAAAGAAACACAGAAACAGACAAACAACCTTCCAACTCCAACTCTGTGGAAGCAAAACTGAAGATGGGAACAACCACAATCCGCTAGATTCAGACCCTGGAGAGGGAATTTTCCATCCCTCCTGTCTTAATTCGTGGAGACCATCTCTCTGAATTCCTGGAGGGGAACCTTCCATCCCTCCTGAGGGGTGAGACATCTCTCAACCCACCCGCCAGTGGCCTATTAACCAGTACGTCTACTTAGGTTCCTTCGGGCATTACCAGAAAGTGAGCTCACACAGAAAGACAAATGAGACAGACACACACATACCGCGGTCAATCAGGCTTTCCGGATCAGGGGGTCCCTTGGGGTCTTGGGATCCCGGACGAGCCCCCAAATGTTAGACCCAGAAGTCATAATCCCCAAAGACCACAAGTGAGCCCAACTCCGATGCAAAAACATGAGAGTTTTTATTATTCAAGCTAACTTGGACTCATCCCACGCTCGCCCTTGCAGCGGCACGACGGGAGGAACTGCGGGTTCCAGGGAAACAACAGGTTTATAGGGCCGGAAGTAGTGGGGTGGGGTAACGTGTGTGGCCCCTGTTGATTGGTCGAGGGAAAGTACTGGGCAGGGCATTTTCTCTGCATCCCTATTGGCAGGTCTGCACTCTCGCACCACCCTTACAGTGACAGGCATATTAACTTTCATCTAGAAGCTCAATCCCATTGGATGCACTGAGATAAGACTAGAAAATCCAACCCAATGGATTTAAAATAGATTTTCATTCATCTCATTGTTGTCTTTTTCTGATTTTCCCAGTTTCCAGGCCCTATCTTTGTTTCTCAGTCTGCTTTTCCCTAGCCCCTGAACCTGACTTAAGGAGCAACCCTGCTCCTCCCTGGCATGAAAGACTGCCTGATATTGGTGTGGAATGACTTCCTCCTGGAGTCATTTGCAATGGTAATAGTGAAGATTTTTTTGTGGGGACTCATTCCTTGTAAGGCACTGGAAAGAATCTGAAGAAATGAGCTGAGCAGGCCACCTAAAGAGCTCTTCAAGAGACTTCAGTCATTTTTGTCTCAAAATGAAGCTGAAATTTGAGGCCTCTACAGAACCAAATAGTAAGGGGCAGAGATGAGCTGTCTGCTTACAGATATGGGGGTGTGGAGATGCACAGAAAATTGGCTTGACAGGAGGCTTATGGTGTGTGCCTTGAGGACCTGAGCCCTGCAGTAAATGTTTTCAAAGACCAAAGAAATAGGAAGCACACTTCCTAGAGAAAGGGAGGGGCCCTGTTTAATTAAAACTAGTGGACTCCAGGTATAATTTCCAATCAGGGTGAAGAAACATGCAGAGGGCTTCACTTTTTATAACCTTCTGGGGTCTTGTCTTGTAGATATGGCTCTGCCCCATTTTGTAGGCTTACAGGAAGGGTGTTGGGGATTTCCAGGCCATATCCAATGATCTGTCCTGGGGCCATCAATAAACTCCCACCTCACCCCCAAGGCAGTGCATTGTTCAAAGTTTTTATGGCCTGACACTCCTTGCAAGACAAGTTTCCTTCTCATTCCTCCCTGCCCTTGTCTCATAATCTTCTTTTAGACTTGTGGAGCAACAACCACAGGATGGCTTTTTTGTTTTGTTTTGTTTTGCTTTGTTTTATTGCATCAAGTAGTACAAAGATAAGTACATATATCACTTTTTTTCCCCTTTCCCTTCTCCCAGCCTCCCCTACCACCCAGTTTTTTGTGTCCATTGTTTATGCTTATATGGATGCATAAAAGCCCTTAGGTTGATCACTTATCCCCACCCCCCACCCCACCAACCCTGCCCGTCCTTGTTGCTGTAATTTGACAGTTTGTTTGATGCTGCTCTGCCACTGTATCTATTTTTGTTCACCAGATTATAATGGTTTTTATTATCCATAAACGAGTGAAGAAATGTAGTATTTTTCTTTCATTGACTGGTTTATTTCACTTAGCATGATGCTTTCCAGTTCCATCCATGCTGTTGCAAATGGTAAGAATTCCTTCCTTTTTACAGCAGCATAGTATTCCATTGTGTAGATGTACCACAGCTTTCTAATCCATTCATCAGCTGATGGGCACTTAGGCTGATTCCAAATTTTAGCTATGGTAAATTGTACTGCTATGAACATAGGGATGCATATATCCTTTCTGATTGGTGTTTCTGGTTTCTTGGGATGTACACCCAGAAGTGGGATCACTGGGTCAAAAGGGAGTTCCATTTTTAATTTTTTTTGGAAACTCCATATGGTTTTCCACAGTGGCTGCACCAGTCTGCATTCCCACCAGCAGTGCAGGAGGGTTCCTTTTTCTCCGCATCCTCTCCATCACTTGTTATTTTGTTGATTTGTTGATGGTAGCCATTCTCACAGGTGTGAGATGGTACCTCATTGTCGTTTTGATTTGCATCTCTCAGATGATCAGTGACTTTGAGCATGCTTTCAACTGTCTCTTGGCTTTCTGAATGTCCTCTTTTGAAAAGTGTCTATTTAGGTCCTTTGCCCATTTTTTGATTGGATTGTTTATCTTCCTTTTGTTAAGTTGTATGAATTCCCTGTAAATGTTAGAGATTAAAAACTTATCAGTGATAACACTGGCAAATATGTTCTCCCATGCAGTGGGCTTTCTTGTTGTTTTGCTGATGGTTTCTTTTGCTGTGCAGAAGCTTTTTATTTTGACGTAGTCCCATTTGTTTATTTTCTCTTTAGTTCCCAATTCCCTAGGAGCTGTATCAGATAAGAAATTTCTTCGGAGGACAGCAAGATGGCGGCATGAGGTAAACACCGTAAATGCAGCCGTGAAAACTATTTCAGAAAAACCACAAAAAGAACACACGGACACCACTCGCACCCACAGGAAGGCTGGCTGAGTGAAAATCCTACAACTAGAAAAGAGTCTGAGACTCAGAGGAGTGGTGGAAGCAAAGTACAGAGGTACGGAGGCACGCGCACGGGGCTCGGGGAAAGGGCTGGTGCCGGAGGTTGCGGTTCTTTTCCAAAACGGAGAGAGCCACAAGTTCCCAGCGGCTCTGAACTCCAGTTCCAGGCGAGTTTCTGAGGACCCAGACACCCAGAGAAGGGGGACTGACTGGCACCAGGAGGAAATCCAAAGCGGGTTTCTCTCAGTGTTGCTTGCAGCAATTACCGTGGGACACAGAGACCTGGTGTCTCTCAGCGCAGGCTGAGAAACGCCATAGCTGTTTGCTCTGCCCTGCAAACTCCCTGAGGCCCCGCCCCTCCCAAACTGTGTCAGAGGCTTTTGCATATAAAAGACTGAGTAGCCTAAGGCAAAGGCTGAATCAACACCTCCTTAAAGATACAGGAGCTAGCCTAACCCAGTGGCCAGAGTGGGACTAACCTAAACAAAACAGATCCACAAGGAACACACTTGGGGCAGATGCAGTGAGCACAAAAGCCCCACTGAAACAACTCTTGCCCCATAAGGGTGTCTCCAGCACAGAAGTTCTCCCACTGTAGACACAGCTGACTCTCATAACCAAGTGGCTTAGAAGTTAATCCCTCTCAGTGATCGCCTAACTCAGCAAGGGATGCAGCCAAAATGCGGAGACAAAGAAGCAGGCCACAAATGACAGAAATGGAGGAAAGAAAACGACAGGATATAGAGTTCAAAACCACGGTTATTAGGTTTTTCAAGAAATTTCTAGAGAATGCCGATAAATTTAGTGAGACCGCCGATAAATTTAGTCAGCTCCTCAATGAATCTAATGAGACCCTCAAGGATATGATAA
>PVJC01035679.1:0-18124 GCA_004026665.1 Murina feae
AAAAAAAAAAAAAAAAAAAATTCAAACAAAACAAAAAAAAACCAGGGGCGGAAAACCTTTTTTCTACCAAGGGTCATTTGGGTATTTATAACATAATTCCTGGGCTATTAAAAATTATCAACTTAAAAATTAAATTAAATGCTATAATTAGGTCAAACATTTAATTAACTCACTCATTATCACTGCCTTGGTAGGGCTAGCCCAAATGATTTTGTGGGTATTATATGGCCCATGGGCCGGACATTCCTCACCCCTGTTTTAAAACATTAAAAAATAAAAATATAACCTAATTAAAAAAAATAAACATATTGCCCAGCAGTAGTGGCACAGGGTGAGTGTTCACTTATGAATCAGAAGGTAACGGTTTGACTATAGGTCAGGGCATATGCCTGGATTGAGGGCTTTGTACCTGATCATGCAGGAGGCAGCTGATAAATGATTCTCTCTCATTATTTTTAATTTTAAAATACATTTTTAATGAATTTTAGAGAGGAAAAGAGAGGGAGAGAGATAGAAACATCAATGATAAGAGGATCATTGATCAATTGCTTCCTATACACCCCACAATGGTGATTGCGCCCTGCAACTCAGTCATGTATTCTGACTGGGAATTGAAACCTGACTTTCTGGTTCAAAGATCAACTACTGAGTTATGCTGGATGGGCTCTCTTTCATTACTGATTTTTCTATCTTTCTCCCTTCCCCTCTGAAATCAATTAAAAAATAGAAAAATATTGAATTGAACATATTTAAAAACACTGAACATTTTATGACTATACAAATAACAAACTAAATTCTGGAACGTAAAACATGATTATATCAACTGCTATATAAGAAATAAACAGAAAAGCTGTGATAAAGATTATTAATTGCAGTTTAAATTCTACTAATTAATGAGCACTATGATATGACAAAGGTACTTAAAGATTCTTGTCCTATCGTCAAATGCAGTTCAAAAAAATCTGATGAGAACTATAATATTCAAAAAGGAAAAAATAAGAAATTAAAACACACAAAATCCAGAATTTATAATTAAAATTTACCTCAATGTCCTGCTTTTCATCCCTGAACATATTTTCATCTATATCACTACCCGTGCTTTCAATTGCAAGTATACTGTTCCTGATGGATGGAATCATGTATAGCTGCTGGATCACAGAATTCATGTAACAAGTAGCACCAGCATTTTTGAGTCCCACAAATCCTTTTGGTGGGCGAGGACCAACAGGTGGTAGATATTCCCACTCAGTAAGTTCTTTACAAGCTGAGAGAAAAAGAAAAAAAGATTCTCAGAAAATGAACATGATTCTGTCCACTGACAGCTCTGTTGTGCTGACAGATATTGGCAACAACACCATCACTACTACAGACACTGTGAAAGAGAACTCTCCATTTTTTCCCTAATAATGTGTCATATAGTACAAAATTGTTTAATTAGTCTATATTTTTATTGATATGCTTTAATGACAATCTTCATAGAAAGCCATATAGGTGGTATAACATTAAATTTCTTTTGTCATCATAGGTTTACTTTATGTATTTAATTAGGTGTGTTCAATTCATTGAGGTCAGACCTTTAAATAAATCAAAATGTTACATCTGAATCAAAATGTTATGCTTCACATTTTAATTACATATTAAAGTTATTTAAAACTGTTTAGATTTAAGTCTGAGTCCCATACCATAAAAACTGTAATCCTAAACTGAGTATCTACTGTAGAGGTGAGATTAAGCCTGTAGCTGCTTAAGGTATGCAAAATCATTTGGTCTGGCCCTGCCAAAGAATTAGGTGCTGAGTTAATTAAATGTCTGACCTAATGAAGCAGGCTTATTTTTTAAGTGGATAATTTTGTATGGCCTGAGAATCTAATCTAATAAAAGATAATATGCAAGTTAACCCTCACTTTGCCATATCTAAGCGACATCCACCAGCCAAACCGTGCCCACCAGCCAATCCGAATGACGATATGCAAATTAACCCAGCCAAGATGGCGGCCAGCAGCCACAGAGCTAGAGCAACAGGAGGCCAGCGATGGAGGACACTGCCTACCTAGGCCAGCTGTAGCCTCTGCTCAAGGCAACAAAGTTTCAATTATATAAGCCACGGAACTGAAGCAAACAGGAGGCTTTGTTGCCTGCCTAGGCAGGCTGTGGCCTCTGCTCAAGGCAACAAAGTTTCAATTATAGAAGATAAATAAACCCCAGAAACCGCTTCCAGCCAGCCTCGCTGGGACCTTGGGTCAATGGGAGCTGTGGCCAGCCTGCAAACAGCCCTCAGACCCTCACCCAGGCTGGTCAGGTATCCCAGTAGGGACCCGAACCCCGAAGGGAATGTGGCCAGCCTGAAAACTGCCCTCAGACCCTCACCCAGGCTGGCCACACTCCCACAGGGTAAAAGTCCCCACTGGGGGGCTTGGCCAGCCTACAAACAGCCATCAGCTCCTCACCCAGGCTGACCAGGCATGCCAGCAGGTGGACATCCCCCGAGGGGTCCCAGACTGTGAGAGGGCACAGGCCAGGCTGAGGGACCCCACTCCTAGTCTATATTATAAAGGTCCTGTGGCCATAAAGCCATAACAATCAAACAACTGGTCACCAGAAGGTGCATTGATGGGTCCCGTCGTGGTGACACAGCAGGTATTGGGCAGAAGGGGCTGCAAGTGTGGGAGGCGCATGTGAATGGGCAGGGCTGTGAGTGTGGTGGAGCAGTGCGTGGGGTGCGAATGGATGGGTGGGACTGCAAGCACAGTGAGGCACGTGGGTGGGCAGGGCCGCGCGATTTTGCACACTAGGCTTCTAGTGATGTTATAAACATTCAAATGGCCCTTAGCAGAAAGAAGGTTCCCTATCCCTGATCTTGTATTCTGTATAAAAGTAAAAGCTGGTTTTCATACACCCAGTGTTATTTTGAGGAGTGAATGAGATAGTGTATTTAAAAGGTATATAAGAACTATGTATCACTTTACATCATATCCCAATTACCATAAAACCAAACACTGTAAACATGAACCACTACTTCATAGTAATTGAACTGCAAACTGTATAGTTAATAAAGACAATAAGGTTTTTATGTGCAGATAGATATATACTATGTGCTGATATATTACTAAGTGCCAAAATAAATAAAACTAAAGAGAAGTACACTATGTATAGTATATTATCAAGTGTTAAAAAGAGGTAAAAAACAACAACAAAACAAAATGAAAAAGAAGCATGTACATATACACCTTGTATGTACACAAACAATTTCTAAAACAGAAATAGGGACCAGGTATAAAGTTAATAATTTCTGCTAATCTTCTTTTATGTGAATATTAGAGGCCCAGTGCACAAATTTGTGCACGGGAGGGGGTTGTAGGAGTTGGCTGGCGGTGGTGGGGTGGGGTGGGAACAGGGTCCACAGGAGGTTGGCTGCCAGCCCCAAGGAGGGAGCCAGCCCTTGGCACACCATGGGAAAGGGGCCGAGTCTGCCACCACCCACCTCTGGTTCCGGCCCCAGCCTGGGCCCGAGACCCCAGCAGGGTTGAGAGAAGAGGCAATGGTTGCTAGGTCAGGCATAGAAGGAACGAACACCAGATGCTGAGGCCACAAGATGCTGAGGCCGCTGTTGGTGCTCTGACACTACACAGTTTCTCACTTCCCCCCTCCTTCCTTCACCACTGTGCCACACCTGTGGTGGGTTGGTGGTTCCCAGGGAAGGAAGAGGACAGGAGTGAAACAAACCCTTGTGTTGAGGGCTGACTTTCAATAGATGGGAGTGAAGAAGCTGCTCTGCTACCTACAAAACCCCGATCCAGAAGTAGGTCTCTATGAATGGTTTTGTACCAGGGGCCAATAGGGGCCAGCTGGCCAGGGGGAGAGCTGTGTGAGGTTGGCCGTGAGAATGCACTGACCATCATGGGACAGCTTCTGTGTTGAGTGTTTGCCCACTGTTGGTCAGTGCGCGTCATAGTGACTGGTTGGTCATTCCTGTTGTTCAGTTGTAAGGGTCACTTATGCTTCATATATATAGGTAAGCATGAAATTCATAAACAAAGGAAATTAACTTAAATAAAACAAAGTTTCATGAATCTCTTGTGTTGCTTAACTGTGGAAATATGTCTTTAAAAATATGTCATTAGGTGATTTCATCATCATGCAAATATTATAGTGCATTTACACACACTTAAATGATATAGCCTACTAAACACATAGGCCACATTGTAGCCTATTGCCCTTAAATGACAAGTCTCTATAGCATGTCATTGTTAACTGAGTACTGTAGAAAACTGTAACACAATGCTAAGTATGTATGCATCTAAACATGTAAAACATACAGAAAATAAAGGATGTAAAAGACAGAAAATGGTACACTTGTACAGGGTTCTTGCCATGAAAAGAAATTGCAGGACTGGAACACTAAATTTATTTTCAAGTACGTTCTCTTCAATAAATTAATTTAATGTAAATTTTATTTTACAAACATAAAAAACTAAAAAAATTTGGATTCTTAGTTTAAGAGACTTATTGTGCAGCTGTATAAAAATATTTTTATATCCTTATGTTGTAGGCTGTTTTCTATTTAAAATTATTAAATAAAAAGCCTTATTTCGTTATAAACTAAGACACACCCACCCACACACACACTAGCCTACTCATGCACAGTGTCAGGATCATCAATATCACTGTATTTCACCTTCACATCTTGTTTTACTGGAAGGTTTTCAGGGGCAATAACACACGAGGCTATCATAACCTTTGGTAACAACACTTTCTCCTAGAAGACTTTCTGAAGAACCTGTATGAGGCGTTAGAAGGTGCCATTCTTTTACAAATATGTCCAAGGTGATTTGCTTGGTTTCTTCCTTTATTCATGATAGATTTGCTTGTATATCTATACAATAAAAGCCCAGCAACCATTAAGGCAGAACGACCAGAAGTACCAGTTGCTAAAATGTGCACTGACCATCAAGGGGCAAATGCTCAATGCAAGAACTGTCCCCTGGTGGTCAGTGCACTCCCACTGGGGGAGCACTGCTCAGTCAGAAGCTGGGCTCACAGCTAGCAAGCACAGCTGCAGTGGCGGGAGCCTCTCCCACCTCCACGGCAGCACTAAGGAGCAGCAAGCAGGTGGGCAATAAAGAGCAAGGGGTCCCAGACTGTGAGAGGGGTTCAGCCTGGGACGGGCTCCCCTTCCCCAGTGCATGAATTTCATGCACCAGGCCTCTAGTACATAGATAATGCCATATTCCTGAATATTCCTATTTAGATCTGAAAACCTTTCAGTGTTGGGTTCCAAGTTTTCAAATATTTTAAGAAGCTAGTAAATAAGGTCTGCAAAACCTTCTGTTAAACCTTTCATTGTGAATTTTCTTGGGATTCTTCTTTCTTTTCATTTGCAGGGCCCTTTTTCTTGCCTCTTCAGTTATGTATTCCTGTTCCTGTTTCAACAATTCTTCGTTAGTTCCTCAGGAACCACCTCTAGGATATTCTCAGTGTCAGCTCCATCCACACCCAGGTTAAAGTTGTTTGCATTTACAATCAAGGCCTTGTTGATTTTTGCAACCATCTTATCCTTGGCAAAGCCTTTGAAGTCATGCATGAAAACTCTTGAGTGTGTTCCCATATGACATTTGTGCACTTCTTGGTGACATCACTCCAAGGTCAAGCAAGACTTTTGATGCCATCATTGATATTATCATTCTTGTAGATTTTCCCAAATACCCCAGTGTTTTCTTAGTGTTTCCCTCAGATGCACCAATAGCCTGGGCAAAGGCCCTTTGCCTCCCTATGCCTCATATAAGTCCTTCGCAAGTCGGGGGAGTAGGTCTTAGTGGGAATTCAAAACTGTTATACTAGTAAGTCCTTAAGCCATTGTTTGGATCAGAGATGGTGTTTGGAGGGTGAAATACCAGCTTGATTTTGGGATGAAGATCACCAATAAAAACAGTATTATCAACAAGCAAAATCCTGAAATCATGTTATTTTCTAAACAGAACTTCTCCACTTCGCTGGCTCACCAATTCAGGAGAGCATCTAAGAAGAAAAGCTGGGCAATCATAACTTCTTATTGCTCCTGTAGTACACTGACAGTATGTTTATTGATATGCTTGAAGACCCTGGGTTCTTACTGAGCCAGCTCACAAAGGGTTTTAATTTGTAAACTACAGCATTGCATCCAAGCATGAATTTTCTGTCTTTAAAGGCTCTGAAACCTGACAATGACTTGGCCTCCTTATGGATAAAAGTCCCCTTAGACATTACATTTGGTTCCAGAACAGGGAGGTTTCATTCATATTGAGTATTTGTTCTGGCAAGTAATTTTCTCCTACAATGAGCTTATCTAGAATTCCCAAAAATCCTTTAGCAGTCTTTATAGTAACACTTAGAGACTCACCACTCACTTTCACTTTATAAAATAACTATTCTTGAACTGCTCAAATCACACAGAGCTGTTGGTATACTCAACATTGTAGTTGGGTACTGTCTTTCCTTTTGATACTGCAAACAACATTTTTGATTTGGCTTTGACCACCATGGGTGCTCACAATGATATTAAGCCCTTCTCAAATTTTTAATAGTCCATTGTTTTCATGAAGTAGATCATTAACTACTTCCATCATTTTGTTCTTGTTCTTCAATACTGTAGCTTTGGCAGAATGGAACATGCTTGACTTTAAGCAATAACCATCTTTGACTTTCCACCTTTATGGCCCTTAATTACATTTAATTTCCCTTCAGATCAATCAAATTTAATTTTGTTTAGATGTGGCCTCTTACTGATAACATTAGTAGATTTTGTACACTTAGGAGACATGGTAAATAAAGTGTTAATTAAGCACAAGAGAAAATGATGCAGTTAAGATATTTGATAAACATCATGAAATGTTTATGTATGAGGATGCTGACATGTTTCATAGTGTTTTGTTTTTATTTTTCATGTTTTAGAGAGGAAGAAAGACAGAGAGAAAGACAGAAACATCAAAGATGAGAGAGAATCATGGACTGCTTGTTTCCTGCATTCCCCACTACTAGGATTAAGCCAGCAACCTGGGCTTATGCCCTGATAGGGAATCAAACTGTGACCTCCTGGTTCATGGGTCAACCACTGAGCCTTGCCAGCTGGCCATAGCATACTCTTTTATAGCCAACTGTTTTTGTTTCGTATGTGCTATTTTATATGATACTCAGCACAGTTAGTTTATTTACACCAGCATACCAAAAGTAATGTCTGAAGTCATGACATCATGATAGATTAAGATATCACTAGGTGGCAGAAATCTTTCAGCTCCATTATAATCTTACTAGAGTCCTGATGCACAAAATTCGTGCACAGGTGGGGTTCCTAGGCCACCATGTGGTTCCCCTTTTCCTCCTCCTCCTTCCTTCACTGTTGTACCACCTCCATGGCAGGCGGTGGGCCAATAGGAGCCTGCTGGCTGGGGGAAGGGAGGAGGTAGGGAAGTTGGCCACTGGCCCTGAGGAGGGAACTGGCCCTCAGCCCCCCTGGAAAAGGGGCTGTGTCCACTGTCACCCAACTTCGGTTCCCTGTTCCAGCCAGGGCCCAGACCCGACTGGGCGATCAGGGCCTACTGGCCAGGGGAAGGACCGAGGGAGGTTGGCTGGCTGGGGAGGTTGGCTGTGGGAGTGCACTGACCACCAGGGGGAAGCTCCTGTGTTAAGCATCTTCCCCCTGGTGGTCAGTGCATGTCATAGCAACTGGTGGTTCCAGTTGTTCAGTCATAACAGTCACTTAGGCATATATATATATATATATATATATATATATATATATATATATATATATATATATAGAACCACCATTATACATATTTGGTCCACTGTTGACAAAAATGTTATGCTGTACTGACTGTATGTAGATTACACAATACAGATAAATAAGCTTAGTTAGAAACTCCTAAAATGTGATTAAAACATCTATACTAATAAAAGGATAATACGCTAATAAGACCAGACGTCCTTTCGGACAAAGCCATAATGGCAGGGCCAAGGCAGAGGCAGTTAGGGGTGATCAGGCCGGCAGGGGAGAGCAGTTAGGGGGACCAGGTTGGCAGGGGAGGGCAGTTAGGGGGATCAGGCAGGCAGGCAAGCAAGCAGTAAGGAGCCAGCGGTCCTGGATTGTGAGATGTCCAACTGCCAGTTTAGGCCTAATCCCACAGGGACTGGCAGTTGGACATTCCCCAAGGGCTCCTGGATTGGAGAGGGTGCAGGTTGGGCTGAGGGACACCTTCTCCCCTGTGCATGAATTTTGTGCACCGGGCCTCTAGTTCTTACATAAAAATGGTTTACATTATTCTTAAAATTTTTTATTAACACTTTATAATTGGGCATTTTCCCGCCAAATTGCATGCTTCACTGTGTGGTAGTGTTCGAAACACTTTCCTTTGTGCAGGGGTACATTACAAAACTTGCACATGTACCGCGTTTCATTGCGTAGTTTATGAGCGGCACACACATGACAACGACGTAAAACATTTTTATTTTTGCTGGTTCCAACTAGAGGTTCCAATGTATGTTTCCTCATGTCCATTGACAGTCTCCCTGGTGGATCCGATTTTACTTGTTTCCCGCAAAAAATGTGTTAATTACTATGCATTATACTATGAAGCCTTCATTTTCTTTAAAAAATAAGTAATTTAGGATTAGCAGGTTTGGCATGGTGGTTAGAGTATTGGACACAAACAGAAAAATCTGGGTTTGATTTCTAGTCAAAGGCATGTACCTAGGTTGCAGGCCCAATCCTGGCGTGAGCTGGGGCATGCGCAGGAGGCAACCATTTGATGTGTCCCTATCACATCCATGTTTCTCTCTGTCTCTCTCTTTCATCACCATCCTCTCTTCCATTCTAAGAATCAATGGAAAAAAATGTCATCAGGTGAGGATTAACAAAAAACTAGTAATTTAAAGAGAAATTTTGTGTTATTTTGGTTAAATTCCCCTTCCTTTTGAATTTTAGTTCTTACCAACTGTCTGAAGACTGTTTTCTACTTCAAGGGAATCCTGAGAGCAAATTATGTTAAATGAGAATATATCAAGAGGCACTTAACTATTATATTCTCACATTTTAACCTTCCAAACTGTAATGTTTTTAGAACTCAGATTAAATTAACATGAAGCAATGTGTGAGAGCTTGAAAAGAAAATGCATGCTTTATATAATTCTGTAGCTTCAAATTTATTTTATAACTCTGGAGTTTGAATTTTATTTCATGTATAATAAATTAAAGCATTTTTCCACATTACCCAATCCCCTGCAGAAAGACATTTCTTTATATATACTAGAGGCCCAGGGCACAGTGTACTTGGGGTGTCTCTCAGGCCAGCCTGTGCCCTCCTGCAGTCTGGGACCTCTCAGGGAATGTCCACCTGCTGGCTTAGGCCTGCTCCCCAGGAGATTGGGCCTAAGTTGGCAGTCAGACATCCTCTGGCAGTCTGGGAGCCCTCAGAGGATGTCCACTTGCCAGTAGGGAGCAGGCCTAAGCTGCAGTCAGACATCCTTAGCACTGCTGAGGAGGTGGGAGAAGCTCCCGCCACCACCGCTGTGCTGGTAGCCCTCAGCCTGGCTTGTGGCTGAGCAGAGCTCCCCCTGTGGGAGCGCACTGACCACCAGGGGGCAACTCCTGCATTGAGCATTTGCTCCCTGGTGGTCAGTGTGTGTCATAGTGACCAGCGGTTCTGCTGTTATGGTCAATTTGCATATTACCCTTTTATTATATAGGATGGAGGCCTGGTGCACAGGTGGGGGCTGGCTGGTTTGCCCTGAAGGGTGTCCCGGATCAGGGTTGAAGTCCTGCTCGGGTGCCTGGCCAGCCTGGATAAGGGGCTAATGGCTGTTTTCAGGCTGGCTATGCCCCCCTATGACCCAAGCTCCCAGCCTCTCTGTATCTGGGATTTATTTATCTTCTATAATTGAAACTTTGAAGCCTTGAGCAAAGCCCAGGGTCGACCAGGGTAGGTGGGAAGCTTGGCTTCCTCCATTGCTGGGGGCAACCCAAGCCTGCTGCTCACTCCAGCTCTGTGGCCGCTGCCATCTTAGTTGGGTTAAAGTGCATACTCGCTACTGATTGGCTGGTGGGTATAGCAGAGTGATGGTTAATTTGCATGTTTCTTTTATTAGTGTAGATTATACACACTCATGAAAACCAATACAAATCCAGAATTTTAAACATGTAACTACTATCAACCAATAAAACCATCTTTACAAGTTAAAAATACTTACTAGTTATTGCTGTGCCTATGTAGTACATTTCAGTCAAATAGTCTACTATCTGTTTGAGATTCCTCACACAGTCAATGGCTAATGCCACAAGTAGCTCAAAACCAGCATTGATGGTAGCTGGTGAACCACAGACTGGAATTGCTTGCTCAACTGGCAATTCTCCATTTCTTATACATTGCAGGTAAACTTTTGAAGCAGGAAAGATGAAATCATCAATTAATTCCTAAAGAGTGAAAAGAAACAGATTATTTATTGGCATAATGTATGTTTTAGGAAAAAAATATCCTTGGAAGAAAGTATTTTTAATTAAATATCTCAAAAATAATTTTGAATTTTCAAATTAAAAAAATACAATTCCATTTCAAAACAGTACTGACTGCAATAAACATCCTCCATTTCTTAGATATTTAAAATTATTAAAGAAGAATTGACTAGAATTTAAAATATACATATATTATACATTAAAATGATACACTTTTCCTTGCATTGCAAGATATACACAAGGAAATTAATTACACACACATCATAAAAGATAAAGTCTTGCAGGATAAACATCCAATATAATAAAAGAGAAACATGCAAATTGACCGTTACCACCAGCCAATCAGAGTGGCTGTATGCAAATTAACCCGGCCAACAGCCATGGAGCTAGAGCAAACCAAAGGCTTCTGTTGCAACTGCCTGCCTAGGCTGGCTGAGCCTCTGCTCAAGGCCACGCCCACCAGGCAATCAGAGCGGCTGTATGCAAATTAACCCAGCCAAGATGAAGGTTGGCAGGGCGGCTCTGCACTGGGAGCCTCCACAGCCGGCCGGCATAGCTGTGCCAGGTGTGTCAGCTCAGTGGGAGGGGGGGTCTGGCCTGGGGCCTCCTTGGGTGTCCAGGAGCAGGTGTCCTGGGTCTGCTGCCTAGCTCCGCCCTGGGAGCCTCCGAGGAGTATCCAGGAGCGCCTGTCCCGGGTCCACTACCTGGCTCCACACCCTGAGGGCCTCCCCGGGGCATGCAGGAGCACGGGGCCTCTGCAGGGTGTGCAGGAGCAGCTGTCCTGGGTCTGCTGCCTGGCTTTGCCCCCTGGGGGCCTCTGCGGGACATCCAGGAACGCCTGTTCTGGGTCCACTGCCTGGCTCTGCCCTGGGGGCCTCTGCAGGGTGTCCAGGAACAACTGACCAGGGTCCGCTACCTTCATCCGCCCCCCAGGGGCCTCCATAGGGCTTGCAGGAGCGTCTGCTGCACAGTGTGGAGAATCTGAAGCCAGTTCACTGCCCAGCTCCACCCCGGGTGTGTTTGCTCAGCAGCAGGGCCCCACCGTGGGATTCTGCACCAGCGTCTGCCCCTGGCTTGCCACCCAACTCTGCGCCAGGTGTGTCCCCTCAGTGGTGGGGGCTCACCAGGTGTGTGCGATCGTGGGCCCTCCGATGGGAAACGTCCAGGCCTGCACTTACCAGCCTTCCCATCCCCCAGTGCATGAACCCTGAAGGGGCTGTGGGCAGCCTGAAAATGGCTCTCAGCCCCTCACCCAGGCTGGCCAGGCATGCCAGCAGGTGGACATCCTCCCCGAGATGTCCCAGACTGCAAGAGGGCACAGGCCGGGCTGAGGGACCCCCACCTCCCGAGTGCACAAATTTTTGTGCACCGGGCCCCTAGTTTAATATAATTATCAAAATTATAAATTCTTTTTAAATAAGGCAACAGAGTAACTAATTAATCCAATAACCCAAATAAATGACAGTTTGTAAATGAGTTAAAAAATGAAGTTTAAAGTATCATCAAGTAAAAATTCAGATTTACTTATTAGCAAAATCACTAATGCTGCTTAACTTTCTAAAACATTTGATCTGAACTTTGATTTCTAGTTAACTTAAAAAATCTCTTTAAGAGAGGGAAGCATACATGCAAAAAATATTTAGCATTCAGAGATAAGGTTTTTGTAAGATAAAGAAAAAAGATCAAGATAATATCATACAGACAAAATATTATATACAGCTAAATCTAACAAACACTTAAGTAGGGCTCAAGTAGTTGGAGCATCATCCATGCCCCAAAAAAAAGTCTTGACTCCCTGTCAGGGCATGTATGGAGGTTGTGGGTTACAACTGATCAAGGCCTCTCTCTCACACAGATGTTTCTCTCTCCCTCCCCTTTATTTCCTAAGAAATAAATGAAAACATATCCTCACATGAGGAGGACAAAGAAAAAAAAAGGATTATAACCAGTTTAGTATCTACATTTAGAACTTACTTTAATGAGATTAGCACCTCCTTTTTCACAACCAATCTGATACTTTTTCTCAGATGTTTGAAAGGCCAGTAATTCTTTTGTTATCCCAAGGTGGCCTTCCAAGATAAGCTCTTCTATACCTGTTTCACCTGTGTTTTTAACATTGTCCTGCCAAAGACAAAACATTATAAGGCCTAACTTACAGGAAAGGAAGACAAAAGAAGTCAGAACAAAAAAGACCTGAGAGGGAGGGGGGCAGAGTGACACCTCAGATATAATTTCCCTAAATCTTCCATTTCTCATTTTATATAACTCTATTGAACAGTAAATCTGAATAATTTCATTCTAAGAGGACAGACAGTGGCAATATCTGAAGACATTTTTGGTTTCACAATAGGGAAAAATTACTAAAGAATTATCTATTGATTACAGGTGATGTATAGCTTAACATGCTACAGTGTACAGGCAGCATAATCCCTCAAAACCAGGAATATCCTGATCCAAAATGTCAATGGTGCCAAAATTGAGAAATCTTATTCTAAAAATAGGTTTTATAAAGCCCTAGGAGAATGCTAATCTAAAAGCCAAAAAGCTACACATTTCAGAACTATATTCTCACAGAACTCTGTATAAATAAAAAGTATTAAGCGGATAATATAAATGTTATTAGACTGTTTTTTATTTTTTTAGGCCACCAAAAATATAGTTTGCTTCCCTCCAAAAAAATTGAAAGAGAAATTATCAGACTCTTTTGCTTAAAAATAATTTTAAGAATCTTCCTTAGCCTTGGCCCATGTTACTTAGTGGTTAGAGTATTCGCCTGCACAAGAAGAGCTTGGGTTCCATTCCTGGTCAAGAGTATGTACACCTGGATTGCAGGTTCAATCCCCAATTTTGGTTGGTCCTTCTGTGGGAGGCAACCAATTGATGTGTCTTTCTCACATCAATGTTTCTCTTAACTCTGCTCCCAGTGGAAGAAATTTCCTTGAGTGAGAATTAACAACACAAAAAAATCTTCATTAAATGACAGTTAGTAAATGAGGTAAAAAAATACCAAAAGGAAGAAAACTAAGTATCAGTTTCTAAAGACATTTGTATATCAGGGTACATGCCCTGCTTTTGGGCTCAGTCCTCAGCGTGGGGTGTGTAGGAGGCAGCCAATCAGTGATTCTCTCTCATGTTTGATGTTTCTCTCTCTCCCTCTCTAAATCCACAAAACTATCCTATATAATCCTATATAATAAAAGCATAATATGTTAAGTGTCCGGTCACCTGTTCCACCGATCAAAGTGCAATATGCTAATGATATGCTAAGGCCACTCAACCACTTGCTATGATGTGTACTGACCACCAGGGGGCAGACACTCTGATTGGTAGATTAGTTTACTGCAGGGGAGGAGTGACACCTCAGATATAATGAGATGGACTGGATACTACGCCCTGGATCCCTCCCGTGACGAACCTGGTCCCATTGTGAACGAATGGGGTCCTTAGCCTGTGCCCTCTTGCAACCCAGGACTCCTCAGGGGATGTCGGAAAGCTGGTTTCAGCCTGACCCCACAGGCCAGGTGCACCAGGCCTCTAGTCTACACGAATAAAATGCAATTAACATCACTCTGCTACGCCCACCAGCCAATCAGAGCAACTATGCAAATTAACCCAATAAAAATGGCAGTTAATTTGCATATGCAGGTGCGGAGCAAAGAGTCTTCCTCAGTTTTTTGGTTTTTTTTTTCCTGGAGCTAGCAAGGCAATTTATTTATTTATTTTTTATTTATTTATTTTTTAATTTTTATTTATTTTTTTATTTATTACATATAGTTTTACAAAGATTAGTACGTATCTCTTTTTTCCCCTTCCCTTCCCCCCACCTTTCCTATTCCCCAGTGTTTTGTGTCCATTGGTTAAGGCTCTCCCTCTCCTTTCCTCTCTGAAGACTGAGGAGGCCTGACTTCTAAGCCAAGCCTTACTGTGGCCGCAGCAGAGAAGTCTAGCCTTGAGGCTTGGTTTCTCTGCTGAGGCCAGACCAAAGGAAAGGCCTGGGTCCCAAGTGCCGGAGGAAAATCCGTGTCAGCAGCCAGGGGAAGGAAGGCCTGTTGCGAGAATCTTGGTGCAACAGACTTCTAGCATATATATGTAAAAAAGGGTATTTATAGAAAATTCATTGTACAGTCTTTCTACAAATAATGAATTATTAGTTCATCAATGGAGAGAACATATTTTGTTTGTGTTATTATTACCATAGGCTTTTAACATAAATTATCAAAATTATAAATTCTTTTTAAATAAAGCAAATAATTTAACAGTGAAAAAATAAACAGTATCATGTAACATACCCTAATATTTTTGAGCCAATCAATTTCATTGTTGAGAAAAAATTCAGCATTGGGTACATTGATATTGCTGTTGTAAGCATAATTAAGAAGGTGACGTAGAAGAGTGAAGTAGTCATCTGAATGTTTACTTCTCTCTCTTGCTGTACTCTGAAATATAATTTATATAGTATGAATTCACAAGCCCATACTCAGAATTTATTTCAATTTTTCTAAAACACAGAGTACTGGTAAATGAAGTGGCAATGCCTTACATCAATAACATAAAACAATAAAATGTTTGATTTCTTTTTTCCCTAGAATATATATATTTTCCTTAAGTATTTATAAAAAGCAAATGAAAACAAGTCTATAAATAGTATAGAAAATAGTGTGAAAGATTACATTTCTTAAATATGTATTGACCTAATTTTAATAAAAGTTAAACTGTAATTTCCTCAATGTCCTTCATTGTAAGAATGAATCATATTGATAATTCCATTAAAAAACATCTCACCTCCAAAACAGTAAAGAGTAGAGTAACGAAGAAAAGCAGAGGCCTGTGTCCCATGCAACATTTGGTGCACATTAAAAAAAACTGCTCCTGTGCCAAGTGACGAATGGTTCTGAAATAAAAACGTTTTCTATGTGATTTATTATTTTCATTAAATAAAAACATTCCAATATTGTTTTATCTCTGACTGGGAAGATAAATAATAACAGTAAAAATACAAGGTAAACCTTCATTAACAACATTTAACATTAAACACAGACAACTTAAGTTATATTTCAGGGAGTTAAACCTGAAATACTAACCACATAATACAAAAAATCATTATGTTAGTTTAATGTTTTTCTCTTACACTGTTGTTTCTCTCTTTCTGTATCTCTTTCTCTCTCTCTCTTTTCCTCTCTAAAAATCACTAAACATATTCTGGGTGAGGACTTTAAAAAATCTGTGTATAATTTTTGACTCCCACCCAGAAGTTAATTATTAATATCCTATTGTTGATCACAGACCTTAGTAATAATTTTTTAATTTAAATAAAACACGTATTTAAAACTTCTTTTGGAAATACCCCTACAGATACAATACTAGATGACATGTACAGATGCTGTAAAAGGTGCCATGTGCTATACTTTTTTGTCCTCCCACAGAATTGTTTTCAATGAATTATATTATACTACAGGCCTGGTGCACGAATTCATGTACAGGTGGCCTGCCCCACGGGTGGTTTGCTGGCTGGAAGAGAGAAGCTGTTGGCTAACGCTACCCCTGATGACGTTTTGGTGAGCTAATAGCGGGGTGGCAGGCTGCAGGTTGTTTTGGTCACTTGGATTTTATATATATACTAGGGGCCCAGTGCACAAAAGTTTGTGCACTTGGGGGGAGGTCCCTCAGCCTGGACTGTACCCTCTTGCAGTCTGGGACCCCTCGGGGAATGTTCATCTGCTGGCATGCCTGGCCAGCCTGGGTGAGGGACTGATGGCTGTTTGCAGGCTGGCCAAGCCCCCAGTGTGGACCCTCACCCCATTGGGTTAATTTGCATACAGCCACTCTGATTGGCTGGTGGGCATGGCTTAGGCATCCGAGAGAAACGGTCAATTTCAATATCACTCTTTTATTAGATTAGACTAGAGGCCCCAAGCATAAAATTCTTGCAAGGGTCTTGGCCCCAGCCCCCGCCACAGCCAGGGATCTATACCGCAGCCTCTACCTCCCTTCCACTGTCTCAAAAACCAATGGAAAAAACAAAACTAAAAAGCAGGAGGATAGTTTAAGAGAACTCTAGGACAACATGAAAGGTTACAACATCAGAATAACAGGTGTACCAGAAAAAGAAGAAAGTGAGCAAGGAATAGAGAATCTGTTTTAAGAAATAATGGCTGAAAATTTTCCTAACCTAGAGAAGAAAAAAATTACCCAAGTTCAGGAAGCAAAGAGATCCAATCAAGATGTACCCAAAGAGTATACTCCAAGACACATCATAATTAAAATGACAACCCTAGCTCGCGTGCCATAATGGTTACAGCACCAGTCTGTGTACAGAAGGATCGCAGATGCAATTCTGGTCAAGAGCACTTGGGTTCCAGATTTGATCCCAGGCCCCTTTCAGGGAGGGTGTAGGAGGTAACCAATCAATGTGCCTTTCTCACATTGATGTTTCTTTCTCTCACTCTCTCCTTTTACCTTCCTCATCCTCTCCTTTTTACTCTCCCTGAAAATCAATGAAAAAAATATTCTCAGGTGAGAATTAGGAAAAAACACACATAAACTTTAAAGATATAGGAGAAGCAATGTGGCTCAATGGTTAAATGTTGACCTATGAACTTGGAGGTCTTGGTTCAGTTCCCAGTTATGGCACATTCCCTATCTGGGCTTAATCCCTGGACTGAGGGGGGGAGTTGGGGGAGGGAGAGGGCAGTAGGCGGTGCCCAATCAGTGATTCTCATCACTGATGTTTCTGTTTCTCTTCCTCTCCCTTTCTCTCTAAAGTTCCTCTTAAAAAAATATGTGTATGTGTCTACACTAAATATAGGCATATATGTAAACTAACTGTACCTCTGTGACACAGTCAATCAGGAGAGAATATGCAAATTAGTGGGACAAAAATGACAGCAGCCAGAGAGACAGCGGAGCTGGTGGAAGGCTTGGGTTGCCCCAGCAATGGAGGAAGCCAAGCGGGAAGCCTGGGCCAGCCGATGAAGGAGGGCCCTGTGGGCAGCAGCCACGGAGCCCACCTGAGCATGCAGGAGGCTTGGGTTGCCTGTGCTGGACACTGAGGGAGGGGCCTGCAAATGGCCCTCAGACCCTCACCCAGGCTGGCCTTACCATCATTGAGGTGAGGGTCCCCACTGGGGGGCATGGCCAACATGAAAACGGCCCTCAGCCCTTTACTCAGGCTGGTCACAACCCGATGACCCCCCACCCTGAAGGGGGTTGTGGCCAGCCTGAAAAATGGCTTTCAGCCCCTTCCCCAGGCTGGCCACACCCTCACCCTGAAGGAGATGTGGCCAGACTGAAAACAGCCCTCAGCTCCTTACCCAGACTGGCTATGTGCCCCCAGGAGAGGCCTCCACCCCAATGGGGGCATGGCCGGCCTGCAAACCACCACAGGCCACTCACCAGGCCACCCTGCCCCCCAAGGGAACCTTCACCCCGATCTGGAACATCCTTCAGGGCAAACCAGCCGGCCCTCACCCATGCATAGAAAGGGTAATATGCTAATTAAACTGGGAGACCTTCCAGGAGCCTTCTGGACGTTCTTCTGGACAAAGCCATGGTGGTGGGGCACAGGTAGAGGTGGTTAGGGGCCAAGAGGGAAGAGCAGTTGTGGGTGATCGGGCCGGTGGGGGGAGGGGGTTGTTGGGGGTGATC
>PVJC01035680.1:0-18124 GCA_004026665.1 Murina feae
TACCACATGACCTCACTTATTCATGGATAATAAAGACCATTACAAAATGATAAACATAAACAAACACAGAGACAGAGCAGCCTTGAACAGACTATCATCCTACAGCTGGAAGGCTGGGGATGGTTGGGGGGGAGTTGGGAGATCAACTGAAGGACTTGCATGCATGCATAGGAGCATAATCAGTGGACACGGGAAACTGGGGGTTAGGGAGGGGGGGGGAAGAGCAAGGGGAAAAAATGGAGATCTATCATCTGTTGTAATACTTATCTATCACTTGTTGTAATACTTTAAGCAATGAAATAAAAAAAATAATAAATAAATAAATAAAAATAAATAAATAAAACACAGGTGCTAATAGTAGAAAGTGATGGTTACATTTAAGGAACATAACTTTTAAGAAAGTGACTTTCTTGGAAACTCACTGAAGTAGTTCTATTAAAAACTTGAAGTGCTGGCAGTGCCCTTGGCAGTCCTGGATCTATCTCTGCTTCAACAGTGTTTAGACAGAACAGACCTAGGGATGCCCCATCTTCCAGTCTCAGGCCACTCTCCTGCGCCTAATCCACTTCAAGTTTTTAATGGAACCATTTAAGTTCCACTTCACCACCTTCAGAACCACATCCGGGACCAGCCAACACACTGTTTGTTGTTGTTTTCTCTACCTTAACTCCTTATTGCCAAACAACCATGAGCTCCTAAATTCATCAGAATTATTCCACTGAGGTGGAGGCTGCAGTCAACCAACCTGGCCAACCTGCATCTGCAGGCTTCCCACACCTACCTCTCTCTGGGCTTCTATTTTGACCACAACCATGTGTCTCTTGAGGGCATGGGCCATTTCTTCAGCAAACTGGTGGAGAAGAAGCTCGAGGGCGTTGAGCGTCTCAAAACCAGCATGGTGGCCACATTCTCTCCAGGACGTGCTGAAGCCTCCCCAGGATGAGTGGGGCAAAACTCAGCCCTAGAAGCAGCCCTGGCCTTGGAAGAAACCTGAACCAATCAGGAGCTGCAGGCCCTGGTTCTGCCCGCACAGACCCTCAGCTCTGTAATTTCCTGGAGAACCACTTCCTGGATAAGAAGGTGAAATTCATCAAGAAGATGAGCTACCACCTGACTAACATCCACAGGCTGCGCTGGGGAAGTATCTCTTTGAAAGGCTCACCCTCAAGCATGACTAGTAGCCTCTGGAACCCAGAGGCCTTTGAGGGGGCCCTCTGCATTACCCTGGTGTCTGGCTTTTACCTGAGTCTCTCCCAGAAAATACTAGCCATTCTTTAACCACCCTGAAGCCCTCTTCCATGCATTGGACCAAATGAAACAATAAAGATTTTTGCAGGAAAAAAAAACTTGAAGTGTCAACATTCTTGGAAATTAGAGTATATTAGTGGTACAAAAGTACAAGGGTGTCCTGTGGTCGGGCTTGAATGGTCCTATCCAAGTCAGATATCTCAGGTGAGCAGCACTTTATCTGGCAATTTAGGAATAAAGATTATATATTGGACCATGAGCATGCATCTCTCTCTCTCTCTCTCCCTCTCTCTCTCTCTCTCTCTCTCTCTCTCTCTCTCTCTCTCTCTCACACACACACACACACCCCACTCTTCTATGTTTAAGATGGGAAAAGAAACCTACCATTGCCTTCAGTTTAAAGGCTGGTGGCTGGCTTTTCTTTTAAACAGACATCTGAGATAGCTTTTGTTTAAAACAAACAAACAAAAAACACAAGGATTTCAAGGACTAAAAAGCAAGTAATTCAAGGGTCAGATGATAGGAGGGATGTAAGGACAGGGAACTTCATTCAACTAAACACAAGCTGCTGTGGTCCAGCTGATGCTTCCCAAGCCTGATCTGGATGCCAAAGGCCCTCCCTGAAGGAGCCACTTGCGACTCTGGGTGAAAGGAGGCTAGTACTCTCCCCATAGCCAAAGGGAAAGTCTTTCCCATTCCTATGGACTGTCCCCGACATTTCTCTAACTTACAGGGCAAGGGAAAACCAGTCAGTCTGTACTTATCAACAGTGAGCTAAGCAGAGCTGAGCTGAAGTTCGTAGAGCCAGTAGCTTTCAAACATTTCTGAATTGTGACCCAAATAAGAAATGCATTTTGCACAGTGACTCAGTTCCTACATATAGTAAATATACAAAACTGAGACAAACATTTTTCAAAAGAATATTGTCCTCTGATATCCTTATTCTATTTCTTTTTTAAAAAATGCAAGTCCCAACTCATGAAACTGGGTTCACCACCCTCTGATAGGAAATGACCTTCCATGTGTAAGACACAGTGCTAGAGAGTCAAGGACAAAACTGGGGAAAAAGAAGATGGTAGTGCAGTTAAACGCCTGTACTTGCTGCCTCCCACAACCACATCAAAATTACAACTAAAATACAGGAAAAAAACCATCATGCAGAACCACTGGAAAGCTGGCTGAATGGAATTCCTATAACAAGAGAAGTAAATAAGAAAACATAGTGAGACTGGTAGGAGGTGCAAAGGTGAGGAACGGGCTGGTAAAGCACTCACATGCGCTGCTTTTTTAATCAGGAGGGAGATCATCTCTGCAGAGGCCACCTGGAGGAACAAGGGGTCCCAGCCCCACACCAGACCCCCAGCCTAGGGTCCCAGAGCTGGGAAAAGAAGTCCCTATGGGCAGTAAGAACTATGGGCTGTAAATCCAGTGTGAATTGGGGCTCAGTGACACAGAGGCTACTGGAGACCCAGCTGTTCCTCTTAAAAGACCAGCACCACAAACTGAACTTACAAGATCCCACTTCCTCTGAGCTCCAGCACCAGGGCGAGGCTCTGGGGAACACAAATACATACCAGGAGGAACTGGATTGTCTGGCATTGGGCAGGAACTTGGGGTAGCTTCTCCCAGACAGAGTTGCTCATAGGGATCATTGTTCCTATGCTGGGACCTCCCAGTTACAGGGCTGACTGGCAACCATTTGTTTGCTCTGCCCTGGTGAGTCTCTAAGATCCTGCCTCATCCAATTTACAACCCCACTCAAGCTGTGTGCAGTGGCTTTTGCATATTAATGGCCTGTCCTTGTTCAGGTTAAAATTTCTCAAACAAGCTGCAACTGAGTCAGGGAGCCCCAAACCTATCAATAAAAGGCCCAAGACCTGGCACCAGCACCAGCCTGCCTTTTAAACAGACTTTAAAGCTGGGCCTCATCTGTGTACTCCCAAACCGAATGCAAAGAGGAGGAATCTGAAGATCTCTCTGTAGCACCTGCTGGGTGGCTCCAGGCACTGGCTGACTTTTCACCTCCCTGGAGACCCAAGCGCCAGTGTACCCAGTGGTCAATGTGAGATCATACCAGATTACTACTCTACACATCCATAAGTGACACCCTCAGGGAGCAGACTCAGTGAGCACCAAAGCTCCACTGAAGCAAGCCCTGCTCCACAGGGGTGTCTCCTGCACAGAAGTTCTCCTAAAGTAGTCACAGCTGGTCCTCATAGCCAATTGGCTTGGAGGTCAGTTCCTCCCAGTGACACTAACAGCAATAAAGTCTCAACTATAACAAGACTGTGCTCACAGCCCACAAAGGGGTGCATCTGGAGTACCCAGCTCTGGTGACTGGGGAGGCTATAAACCAACTACACTGGGCCACTCTATCAACTCAAGGAGACATAGCAGCTCTACCCAATACATTCAAGCAAACACAGAGAAGCAGGCAAAATGTGGAGGCAAAGAAACATGTCACAAATGCAAGAAATGGAAGAAAGCAAACTACTGGATATAGAGTTCAAAACCACATTTATAAGGTTACTCAAGAATCTTCTAGAAATCTCCTAATAAATGGAAAAGGACCAGTCAGAAATTAAGCATACACTGATTGAAATAAAGAATATTATACGGGGATTCAACAGTAGAGTAGAGGATTCCGCAAATCAAATCAATGATTTAAAATATGAGGAAGCAAAAACACCCCCAGAAGAGCAAAAAGAACAAAACATCCAAGAATATGAAGGTAGTGTAAGGAGTCTCTGGGACAACTTCAAGCATCCCAACATTTGCATTATGGGGGTGCCAGAAAAAGAGAGAGAGCAAGATATTGAAAACCTATATGAAGAAGTAATGACAGAAAACTTCCCCTACCTGGTGAAAGAAGTAGACTTACAAGTCCAGGAAGTACAGAGAGTCCCAAAGAAGAGGAACCCAAAGAGGACCCCAAGACACATCATAATTAAAATACCAGTCTAAAGACAAAGGGAGAATCATAAAAGCATCAAGAGAAAAGCAGTCCATTCATTTGTGGAATATTATGAACAACATAAACTGTTGAACAAAAATAGATACAAAGACATAAAAGCATTGAACAGACCATCAAACCTCAGAGGGAAGGTAGGGGAGAGTGTGGGTAAGAGGTCAACCAAAGGACTTACATGCATACATATAAGCTTAACCAATAGACACAGACAGTAATGGAGTGAGGGCATGTGCTGGGGGTGAGAGTGGCCAAGGAGAGGTCAATGGGGAGAAAAGGAGACATATGTAATACTTTAAACTATATATATAAATTAAATCCAAAAAAGAAAAAAACAATATGGATGGAACATGGGGAGAAAGTAAGTGGACTACAGTAATGTACTATTCTAATATTCTAAAGAAAAATAACAGAAAACAATAGAATACAATTTAAGAGGAAGTGTACTGGGAGGAAAATAAATGCATTACTTGAGATTGAAAAAAATAAAATGGCATTGCAAAGAACTAATGCCGTTTGGTTAAATGTAACTTTGTGCTCATTTACATAAGAAATTGAAATAGAGGTTTTGTAATCATTTGAAATCATTTCCAGAAGTTGAAAGACAGACCCAAGCAGGCCCTTTACAAACTTTATTTCCATGAGAAAATAGACTTCTCATTCCTATTTATGTGTCTTTTCTAGAACTATCATCCAGATAAATACGTAGAACATTTTCATCACTCCAGAAAGGCTCCCTCCTGCCCCTTCCAGTAAATATACCCACAGAAGTAACCACTACTTAGACTTCTGACACCATGCATTCGTATTGTCTGTTAAACTTCACATTCCTGGACTCATATAGTAGCTATACTTCTGTGACTGGATTCTTTCATGCAACATATTTTTGAGATTCCTCCATACTTTTTAATGTATTGCTTGCTTTGTGTTTGTTGCTGAGTGGTATTCCCACCACAATTTGGGTTGTTTTCAGGTTGGGGCTCTTTTATATAAAGCTACTGTGAACATTTTAAAATAAATCTTTCTTTAGACATATGCACTCATTTCTCTTGAGAATATGCTTATGTTAGGTCATAGGTAGTATATGTTTAATTTTATTACAGACTACCAAACATTTACCACAGTGACTATGCCATTTTACACTCCTATCAGCCATGTATGGTGTCCCAGTTGTTCCAATTCCCGTCAGCACTTTGTATTGTCAGTCTTTTTTAAAAATATGTTTTTATTGATTTCAGAGAGGAAGGCAGAAGGCAAGAGAGATAGAAACATCAATTAAGAGATAAAATCATTGATTGGCTTCCTCTTGCACGCCCCCTACTGGAGATTGAGCCTGCAACAGGGGCATATGCCCTTGACCAGAATTGAAACTGGGACCCTTCAGTCCACAGGCCGATGCTCTATCTACTCAGCCAAACCAGCTAGGGCTATATTGTCAGTCCTTACAATGTTAGCCATTCTGGAAGATAATATCTGCCATATCTTCTTAATGGATGCATATTTTACTATTGTCAGAGCAATTGAATTTATGTTACTAGTTTTCTACTAATGGATATTTACACTCGTAGAGAAAATATTGTACTTTGGTGGAAAACTGTATATAGTTTAGAGCACATTGTTCTTGCTTATCTGATTCTGATTTTCTACTCTGCAAATTGTAAATAACTGATGGCAATGCAAAATAATTGTTATCTATACTCATACAAATAAATTGTCTGGTGGCAATTCTATTGACTTCCCTCCCTAAGTGTGGAAGAAACCAAATTTGCCTCCATTTGCACTTTAATTTTAATATTCCTAATCTATAAATATGTATTCTTGGATTGTCCTTTGAAATAGTTGTGACGTCTTACCATTTCTCTTATTAGTAATTCATTCAGGTCTTCACACCCTTATTGCCTGTGTCCATGGGCTATCCATATAAGTATATAAGTTCTTTGATTTATCTCTCCTCTTCCCCCCAATCCCCATACCGATGTATGTCAGTCTGTTCCATGCCTCCATGAAGACCTGAGGGCGGGGAGGTAGAGACCGGAAGGAGGGAGGGGGGTAACGGGGGAAAATGGGAGACATCTGTAATATCAATAATAAAAATATATTTTTTAAATAATGCATTCCATAAAATCTCTAACATGCTCATTTTATATATGTAAGAGTGCCTAATTTTACCTTTTGAAAAATTATTTTTAACACATTGTTTCCATTTTTTATCCTATTACAGAGGCTACTGCAACCCTTAAAGCACATTTATTTTCTTTGTGTGTAAGTCTCTCTGAAAACTAAGAAGTCTTCATGCTCTCTCACACTCCAATCAAGCCAACTTTGAGAAATAGATTTAACAAATTCAGCTACATGAAAGCACAGAGGATGGATACAGATTTATATTTTAACAGGGGAACAGATCAAATTAGGCTCAAACCAAAGAAATCAAACTAATGATGGAATTTCAGGCATGGCAAGGAAGAATGAATGAGAAATGCCTCATTTTATTGGGCACCTACTACTCCCAGACCACTGTATTAGGCACTGAAGGCACAATCTTTGCCTCAGGAAGCTTAAGCTAGAGGGAGAGATGAATACTTGAGTAATTAACCGACGTGAAGACAGGCTGTGTGTGCTTTAATGCACGGACTGGAGGAAAGGGATTTTATGGTCTCTGGTTATGGTCTTTTAAAGTTTTCAGAGCTCCTGGAAATGATTTCATTTGGAAAAAGCCTTTTTTATACTTGAAAGATAAAAGACAAAGACTTGATCTTCATTCTTTTTACATAAAAACATCCATTCTGATAACAAAGATGTCCAGGTTTATCACTAAAAAATATCGGAAATATTCATTAAACTGCAGTCTACTTGTGAGGTCCCTCATTTCTAATGGCACCTGACTCCTGGGGTGGTGAGAGGATTAGATGTTTTAACACTTCTTGTACTACTTAGGGGTTGGTTAGAAAAGCAGAACTATGCTATGTATATAAGGTATAATGAGTTTTAACATAGGAATTAATGGTTTATAAGGCTATTAAAAGAGGTGGGAGCTCTGGCTAGTGTGGCTCAGTTGGTTGGAGTGTCGTCCTGTGTTGGTTCGGGTTTGATTCCCAGTCAGAGTATATATGGGGGGGGGGCAATGGATCTCTCTCTCTCTCTCTCGCTCTCTCTCTTTCCTTTTCCCTCTTCCCCTCTCTCTAAAATAATTTTTAAAATATCCTCAGCTGAGGATTTTTTTAAAAAGAGTTAGAAAAATCAAGGTCAAAGAATGTGCCACTAAAGATCAAGGAAGGCAGACCCTGGAGACCTCAACTTGAAGCACCAAGACAGAAAATTCTAGAAAGATTACTGCAAAGTTGCTGAAGATTCTCTCACTCTACCCCCACCCACCTGCAGCAGCAAAGTATGTGATTCTAATGAGTTCTTCAGGAAGCTTCTGTAAATCTCATATCCGACCATGTGTCCTGGTTGTGGGGAAAAAAAATGTCTTCTTTTCTCCTGCCTTCAAATTTCATGCAAGTTCCTCTTACGAACAAACTCTAAATTGGAACCAGACTGAGACAGAGGTTCTAGGAAATGTGGTTCTCAGCTTCTCTTCTGCAGAGATTCTAGAAGAGGGAGGTGGTGATGCTGAGTTGAGAACTGGCTTAAGCAGTGATCATTCTCACTGCCATCCATGAAGCAGCAGGGACACTGAGCAAAAGCTCAACTTCATGGTGTTTGAAAGTACTATTTCTCTTAGGACGTCTATCCATCACCCATCCTGTAGGCACCATCCTAGACGTCAACAGATAAATAATTCAGCAGTGAGGGCATGGAAGGGAATGGGGGGATAAGGGCACATATGTAATAACTTACTAAAAATTTTTAAAAAATAAAAATTAAAAATAATAAAAAAAACAAAAAATAATAATTCAGCATTACTTAAAAGTATATGTAAGGATTTATAGGTTTGGGTTGACAACTCTAACTATAAAAGTGAGATTTGTGGTCTAATCGTGACTTTGGCGCTAGCAGCTCTATGGTTTTGGGCAAACAACTGAACTTTCTTGAAACTATTTTACCAAAAAATTCGAAAGGCTATGATACTGAGAAAAGCACATCATCTATAGGATGTTCTTCAGCCTAATCAAGAGAACACATCAGACAAACCGAGATTGAGGGACATTCTACAAAATGACTGATCAGTACCCTTCAAAAGTATCAAGGTCACAGAAAACAGGAAAGACTGAGAACTGCCACAGATTGGAGGAGACTAAGCAGACAGGAGAATTCAATGCAACACAGGATCTTGAATTGAATCCTGGAAGTGAAAAAGAGCTTCAGCGGAAAACCTGTGATATACAAATAAAGTCGGGAGTTTATAGTATTGCACCAATATTAACTTCTGAGTTTTAATAATTGTACCATAGTTATGAAAGTTATTACATTTAGGGTAAGCTGAGTGAATGATATATGAGAATTCTCTGTACTAATTTTGCAACTCTTATCTAGTCCAAAAGTATCCCAAAGTAAAATGTTAAAAAATAAAACTGCTGCCCTGGCTGGTGTGGCTCAGTTGGCTGAGTATCATCCTCTGCACCAAAAGGTCACCAGTTTGATTCAGGGTACATGCCTGGGTTTCAGGCCTAATCCGTAGTAGAGAGTATGCATGAGGCAGCTGATCAATGTTTCCCTCTTCCTCTCTTCCTTCCTTATTCTCTCTCTTAAATCAATAAAAAACATATTAAAAAAATAAAACTGCTATTTAAATAGTATCAAAATTGAATTCATCATTTTGCATAGGGCCCTGCAAATTATGTAGCCAGCCCTGCATGGAAGTATATGGAGAGCTGGATAAAACCTGTTTCCTGTGACGCAAAATAATGAAGCCGATACAAAACTATTTCCATGAGCTTGAGGGGGTCCTGGAAGAAGCAAAGAAAAGAGCCACTCCATATGAACAGGCCTTGTGGACAGGAATATGAATGGCTCTGGGCCAATGACTAAAGACAGATGGGACAGACAGACATCTCAACTGTTGATGGCTAAGAAAATGACAATAACCTGATTCTGAAACCCTCTCCACAGTCTTGGCATTGTGCAAAGCCCCTAAAACTTAGAAGCAATTGCAAAAACAAGGATGATATTCCCACCTCTTGGTAGTCTCCCAAACCTATGTCTGTTCACATCCTGGGTTCTTTCCTTGCATGCCTGGGAAAATCAAAAGCCTAGATTGACTACTGCAAAGATTTTTCTCCCAGTACATGGAGACTCAAAATATAAATTCAGTGACATTGCCAAATGGCAACATAGCTCCTTCCAGACTTGCACCTCTCAAGAGAACAACTAACAACTTATGAAGGAGACACCACAGGGAGAGTCCTACAACACAGGGCGAAGCTGCAGCACCTGCTCTTAGAGACCAAGACAGATCATTTTAGGAGGGTAGGAGAAGCAGCTATAGGCTGACTGCATTGCCTGCCCTAGGCCATCACAGCACCATGTGGAGAGATCTCCCCAGAGCCTCCACTTCTTCCAGTGGGAAGAGAGCCTGGGAGACAACCAGAGCTCATACGCTGCAATTGCTCTGTGGTACCCCCTACTCTGGTCTTGCCCCAAGGGGACTATGGGGGACTATGGGAGCTCAATCACTGGGACTCTAAGGAAAACATAAAAGGGCAAGGGTTAGCAACAACTAGTACAACTGCCTAATTGGTTCCTTACCTGCAGCACCGAAGTAGTAATCCCAACCAGCCACTTTGCTCATCTGCAGAACTATATCAGGGCACACTTTGATCAGGGAACTTGGGGTGCAGGTCTGTCTGGTTCAGATCCTCAAATGAGGAATTTTACCAGTGTTAGGGCCTAGTTTGCCCACACCCAGGAAATGAACTGAAGGGTTGTAGGAAACACCTGAAAGCCTGGATGGAGATGAGTGGGCAGAGTTGCTTGCCCAAGAGCAAAGCAAGTGGAGGGTTCCCCTGCATCATTCAGGCATGGGGATCAACTTAGGCAAGAGTAAGCACAGGTATTGGCCCCTTCAGACCAGAAAGCCAGCTTGAAAAATTTGGCAATTGCCTGCAGTACCCCTCACAGAGGCAAGTGCACTGAAGCAGAGCTCCCCAAACTGGGACTCCCAGCCTCATCTGACCAGAAGGGCTGCTGAAAACACCTGGAAGCTGTGTAATTAAAATAGAAATTATGTTACAAAAAAATAAAGTAATATGTCCTTCCCATCTGTATTGGTGTACTGAAATTTGGACCTATCACCCACTAATCTTTCAAATTAATTTTACTAATTATTTAAGATTAGCAATTATTCCATCTCAAGATGAATGTGCAGATTTTTTATCATGGTGAAAAAAGTCATTGCAAATGTAATGTATTGTGAGTTAAAATAAATTAGGGTGAAGAAAAATATTTTTTATTGATTTCAGAGAGGAAGGGAGAGGGAGAAACATCAATGATGAGAGAGAATCATTAATCAGCTGCCTCCTGTATGCCTCACACTGGGGATCAAGTCCATAAACCAGCAATGTGCCTGGAATCAAACTGTGACCTCCAGATTCATAGGTCTATACTTAACCACTGAGAAACACCAGCAGGGCCTGGGTTTCCCTTTCCATGGCTTCAGCTACCTGAGGTCTGAGTATATTGATAAAAATCTGTCTGTCCTGCTCTGTCCTTCCCTGGACATGAATCATCCTCTTCGTGCAGCATCTTCACACTGTATACTCGACCCACCCATTAGTCAGTTATTGGTTATTAGTTATTAGATGGACTGCTGCAGTATCCCAGTGCTTGTGTTTAAGTAACCCTTATGTTACTTAATAATGGCCCCAAAGTGCAAGAGTAATATAAAGTTTATCATAGGTATATATGTAAGAAACACACACACATACAACACACACACACACACACACAAGGTTTGGTGGGTACTATCTGCAGTTTCAGGCAAACATTGGGGGTCTTAAAACATACCCCTGAGGATAAGGAGGGACTATTGTACTGTAATAAATGTGGATGTGAACTACAGAAAAAGTGAAAACCAGAGCTGAAACTCTGAGCTTTGCTGGCCAAAATGAAAATATTACCCTATCCTATATAATAAAGAGGTAATATGCAAATTGACCATTACACCCTCACCCCTATGTGGTCACAAGATGGCCACGCCCATGTCATCACAGGATGGCTGCCACAGATGGTCAGCAGGGCAGGGCAGGGCAGTTGTGGGGACCAGGCCTGCAGGGGAGGGCAGTTGGGGGTGACCGGGTTGGCAGGGGAGGGCAGTTAGGGGCAATCAGGCTGGCAGGGGAGCAGTTAGACATTGATCAGGCTGGCAGAGGAGTGGTTTGGGGGTGATCAGGCAGCAGGCGAGCAGTTAGGAGCCAGCAGTCCCGGATTGTGAGAGGGATGTCCAACTGTTGGCAGTCAGACATCAACCAAGGGGTCCCAGACTGGAGAGGGTGCAGGCTGGGCTGAGGGACACCCCCCCATGCATGAATTTCATGCACCAGACCTCTATATAGTACTTAAATAAAGATTGAATTTAGTATGCTTTAGTAACACATATTTCACTCAGGAAGGACAAAATACTTCCAAAATTGTCAACAACCTACAATTACACCCACAATAGTAAACTGTTGTTACTGCGTTAAACAATCGTTTTGCTTATCAAGTAAGAAGACATTCTAACTGTGCCATACTTATGGATCAGGCTGAAATAATATGTTATCATTCATTTAAAATAACACTACAAATGGCATTAGTAAAAGTTCTATAAAGTTATTCCATTTTGAAAAAGCCAAGCATCTTATTAAGGACATTTGAAATTTTAACTTATCTATTTGGAAAACAAAACAATATACTAAAGATAAATTTATCAGAAACAAGTCTCATAAGCAGGCATATAAAGTGTTTAACATTGGACTAATACAATAAAAGAAATTTTGAAAACAGGAAAGGTCTAATTTAGTATAAAATATAAAAAGAAAATATTATGGTGATGGAAGGAGGTTTGACTTTGGGTGGTCAAATGCAGTATACAGATGGTGTATTATATAATTATACACTTAAAACATATATAATTTTATTAATCAATGTCACCCCAATAAATTTAATAAAATAAATTAATATAAAATAAAATATGAAACACCTTCATGAAATTTGTTTTGCTCAATCAGTGTGATTTTAATGAAGTTCTGGGTATACTATTATGATTCAAACCATGGGGACCATTATAAGCACTTAAAAAATAGAGGGCATTCTAAACTGTACTATCCAAATAGTAGCTACTATCCATATGCAGCTGTTTAAATTTTCATCAGCTAAAATGAGATAAAATTTAATTTCTTGGTCTAATTAACCACATCTCAAGTGCCCAAGAGCCATATGTGGCTAGCAACTATTGGACAACCTAAAATTACAGCACATTAACAATATAATAGAAAGTTCAGTTGAACAGGGTTGGTCTCATAACTTACATAAGCAATCAGCATAATAAAAGTTAACCATATAAATCTTGAATTTTTTTGTAAATATGAAGTTTTTTTGTTTTGTAATTTTGCTTCTAATCCAGGGTATATTTAAGATACCATAAAATACAAATAAAATTTGAAATCTGCATAAACAATTTGAAATTTTGCCTAGGATATAATTTTATTTTCCACATTAGGTGTATTACCAGCAGTTTGTAAAATTATTTGTAAAACTGGATGATAAAAGCAAAAATTACCTTAAGTAATATGAAGTAATATGAATAATTCTGGTCAAGATTCTTTTACCCTCAATGGAAGTTTTTGGGGCTTAAATTGTCTACTCTTTAAGATCATTGTAGGCATAGACTCAATGTATAAAGATATGCATAGAAATGTTAGAGTTCATTAAACTAAATGCAACTAACAACAAATTATTTGCTGAACAGTCTTAAAATTAAATCTTTTAGCTTTGTGAAACTAATTATACTATATTTTACTAGAATACTCTAAAAATTGAATCTTAAAAACATATATGTCGTGACAGTGTAGTTAAGTGGTTAGAGCATTGTTCTGTGCACCAAAGACTCATAGGTTCGATTCTTGCTCAATGGCACGTACAAGAGTTGCAGGTTTGATTTGTGTGATAGGCAACCAATCAATGTGTCTCTCTTACATTGATGTTTTCCTCTCCCTCCCTTCCTCCCTTCCACTCTCTATTAAAAAAAAATCACTCAGGTGAGGATTAACAAAAAGTATATATGAAAACATGTATCTATTCTATGAATTGATTCTATAAAACCATCTTAATCTATCCCACAAGTCACAAAGACAAAAAGACTTGTCAATTTTCACACAACTTATATTGTTTGACTGCCTACTTATTACTTTCTATTGAATTTATTTGCCTTATCAAAAAACTGAAGTTAATTGTCTGTGACAAAGCTATGGATCACAAGCAAATGGCCATAAATTAAGGTTGTACTCTCAAAATGAAAAAATTTGCTTTTTGAACAATAATTAAGAATGCTATAAAAGGACTGTAACTGAGGACTGCTCAATAAGTTGAAAACTGAAAGGTGGTATTATAACTGGCAAAAGGCTTCTTAAACACAAGCGATCAAACAATGAAATTCTGCAGTATTTTCTATGGTTGAAACATTTGAGAACCTCAAAGTGCTTAAAATAAAATACAATAAACATTCAAACACTTTTAAAATAAAATTCCATTCATGAGCAAAATAGAATTTTATTGTAATTCTACATTAATCCTGCCAATACATTTTAAGATCACTTTTTTCTAATTGAATTTGATTGTTTTCATTTAAACATTGTAAAATTAAAATATGTATTCATTTTTGACTAGGAGAATCTATCAGAAAAGCACAATAAACATATTAAACATTCACTCAAACATTTCAGAAACCAAAAAAGTTAGTATCTAAATCTGGTCAGATTCTTTTTGTTCATAGTTATATATTCTTAAATTCAAATTACTTTTATGTATTCAAAAAGTCTCCTGATATGATTTTCTGAGTTGACTCTTAGCAGACATTGGTGACAAAATATTATCAGGAGGTAATTTAAAGAATGGTTTTCTTAACAGGAAAAAAATTCTAAATAACATAGGGCTCATCTCCGGAAAGCTTAGGTCAAACAATATGAAGTCAATTCTATAAATCTCTTACTGATGGATGCAGAAGAAAACCAGCGTGGATGTTTGGGTTATATGTGAATCATACTCTCTTATAAACTAGTAAAGCTTAGACCTAAATTCTATAGTGACAATTCACTTAACAAATATTGAGTGTCTACTACCTACAAGTTCCTAAACTCAGTGTTATGGTTTGCCTATCCAACTATGACTCTCTACCTCACTACCTATATCAGAATTTGTCATTAAGAGCTAAACATGCCATTTTTATTCTACAATAAAATAGCAATGAAAACGATCTTTATGATTTTACTAACATTCCCTTAATCATAGGTTCTTATTATAACACTGCCCATCACTTTGCTCATGAGAGAAACATTACATATCTTCCTCACGCAATTCTCCTTTGTATGTGGACAGAAAAATAATATTGGCTATTTCTTCAGATATGAATGCAGAACTACATTACTACTACAACAGGCTAATTTTGGAATTATAACTTGAGGAACTTATAGGATAATGCTACAGAAAAAAAGTAGGATAGCAGATATTCAAATATTTTAATCACTTAAGTCAGTATCCGTTGACTCTGAACTAGATGAAAAAGAGGTCGTTTCTGAAGATGGCGGTGATTCAACTGTTAAACTCTTTTGTCTTTGTTTAAGAATATTGATATGCTGATTCATGGACTTCACACACATCTTCCACTCACGGCCATTTTCTGATAGATCACAATTTGAGTAGATTTCTTGGAGAAACTCTGGTGGTAAAGTCCCAAAACATAAGTTACTAAGTAATCACTTTTCTGAGAAATTAATATATTCAACCTTAGTGCTATTGCTATATCTATAAAAAGGTCATTAAGAGTTTAAGATGTATGGTCTATAACTATTATTAAATTAGTTTAATAAATCTTTTCATCTAAGATGAACTACAACACTAGTCAAAAAGAGTTTCTTGAGGTTTGCTTCCAGTTGTGCAAATGAGAAAAGCTACACTTCAAAGTTAGTCCCCACAGAAAATCTGGTACATCTGAATTTAGTCACTGAATCAGATTGTGAAAGATTAGGAAAATATTTATATGAAGAATTATTGAAGAAAATGGAAATATTTAACTGTGAAAGTATAAGACTTAGTGGGAGGAAATTAGAAATAAAACATATTCTCCAATCCTCATGCTTGCAGGTGGAGGGATCCCTAAATTAGAAAGTTTGGAGAAAACAACATGTGTGAACAACAATAAAGCTATTTTTATCTTGACCTGCCAGATACTACTGGATCTCACTTGGCTTTGAACTTTAAAGTAAGGGTAGAGGCTGTATTTATTGCTTCCTGATGATCCAGCAGGAAGCAATAGCTGTATTTATATACTTGAAGACCTATCATGTGAAAAGCGACTGGATCTACCCTAATTAGCTCTGGAAGGGGTAAGAAGAACAAATGTGTCTCAGTTGAAGGGAAGTAAATTGTTAATCACTTGGAGGAAGAACTTACTTGTGAATTAAAGACCTTTTAAAATGTAGTGGAATGAATGAATGAATAAATAAATAAATAAATAAATAAATAAATAAATAAATAAAATTTATTGGCCTGCCATCAATGGAAGTGTTCAAGCCAAGGAAAGGCGACAATATATCAAATTTGAGATGGGAATTCCTGCTTGGGTGACTTTAGAGGATCTGTAATGTACTTCCTATTGCTAAGATTTTACAGTTCTATAATGTGCAACAATGGATGGGGTGGGTATAGGAGTAAAAGATATTTGTCGATTGCGAATCTGCAGCATACTAACTTTCTCCATCTAAAACATTCTCTAAAGAGCCTTTAAATGATACTGAGCTCCTACCAGAAAGCAATGAACAGTTTTTTATGTGAAATCAATATCTTTGGCTACTGGACATACTAACCCTTGACTAACTATCAGAAGTGGTCCCCTCCCACTTCTAGAACTATATCCCAAGAAACCAGAAACACCAATCAGAAAGGATATATGAACCCCTATGTTCATAGCAGCACAATTTACAATAGCTAAGATTTGGAAACAACCTAAGTGCCCATCAGCAGATGAGTGGATTATAAAACAGTGGTACATGTACATAATGGAATACTATGCTGCTATACAAAAGAAGGAACTTTTTACCATTTGCAACAGCATGGATGGACCTGGAGAGCATTATGCTAAGTGAAATAAGATAGTCGGAGAAAGATAAATAGCACATGATCTCACTTGTGTGTGGGACATGATGATCAACATAATTTGATGAACAAGAATAGATCCAGAGACAAATGGCAAGGGAGTAGGGGGTTAGAGAGCAACCAAAGTACTTGTATGCATGCATATTAGCATAACCCATGGACACAAACACTGGGGTGGTGGAGGGTTGCCTGGGGTAAGAATGGCTGGGGGGGTGGTCAAGTGGAAGAAAAGGAGACATGTAAAATTTTAGACAATAAAAAAATAGAGAGCATGAAAGATAAAAGAGATAGCCAAAAATGATCCAAAATATGAATAATTGGAATTATTTCAATTGGAGGAAAACTAGAATAATGGAGTAAAGAATACATTGAAAAATGTTCAGAAAAAACACTTTAATCTTCTATTAAAAAACTTCAAGATATGTGAAAAAAAGAAGTGACCCCCCCCCCAAAAAAATCTTAGGATAAGAAATTATATTAATAAGCCCTGCTGGTGTAGCTGAGAGGTTGAGCGTTGAACCAGGAGGTCATGGTTCTATTCCCAGTCAGTGCACATACCTGAGTTATAGGCTCAATCCCCAGCAGGGAACATGAAGGAGGCAACCGATGAATGATTCTCTCTCATCATTAATGTCTCTCTCTCTCTCTCTCTCTCTCTCTCTCTCTCTCTCTCTCTCTCAATCCCGCTCCTTTCTTCTCTGAAATCAACAAAAACCATCTAATATAATAAAAGAGAAACATGCAAATTGACCGTTACCACCAGCCAATCAGAGTGGCTGTATGCAAATTAACCCAGCCAAGATGGAGGCCAATAGCCATGGAGCTAGAGCAAACCAGAGGCTTCTGTTGCAACTGCCTGCCTAGGCTGGCTGAGCCTCTGCTCACAGCCACGCCAACCAACCAATCAGAGCAGCTGTATGCAAATTAACCCAGCCAAGATGGAGGCCGGCAGGGCGGCTCTGCACTGGGAGCCTCTGAGGCCAGCAAAGCTGTGCCAGGTGTGTCAGCTCAGTGGGAGGGGGGTCTTGCCTGGGGCCTCCTCAGGGCATCCAGGAGCAGCGGTCCTGGGTCTGCTGCCTAGCTCCGCCCCCGGGAGCCTCGGAGGAGTATCCAGGAGTGCCTGTCCCGGGTCCACTGCCTGGCTCCACCCCCTGGGGGCCTCCCCGGGGCACGCAGGAGCACGGGGCCTCTGCAGGGTGTGCAGGAGCAGCCGTCCTGGGTCTGCTGCCTGGCATTGCCCCCCGGGGACCTCTGCGGGACATCCAGGAACGCCTGTCCTGGGTCCACTGCCTGGCTCTGCCCTGGGGGCCTCCGCAGGGTGTCCAGGAACACCCGTCCAGGGTCCACTACCTTCATCTGCCCCCCAGGGGTCTCCACAGGGCGTGCGGGAGTGTCTGCTGCACAGTGCGGAGAATCTGAAGCCAGTTCACTGCCCAGCTCCACCCCGGGTGTGTTTGCTCAGCAGCAGGGCCCCACTGAGGGATTCTGCACCAGCGTCCGCCCCTGGCTTGCCACCCAACTCTGCGCCAGGTGTGTCCCCTCAGCGGTGTGGGCCCACCAGGCGTGTGCAATCGTGGGCCCTCCAGTGGGAAACGTCCAGGCCTGCACTCACCAGCCTTC
>PVJC01035681.1:0-18147 GCA_004026665.1 Murina feae
ACCGGGCCCCTAGTGTTGATTTCAGAGAGGAAGGGAGAGGGAGAGAGATAGAAACATCAATGATGAGAGAGACTCATTGATTGGCTGCTTCCTGGATGCCCCACACCAGGGTTCGAGCTCACAGCCTGGGCATGTGCCTTGGTTGGGAATAGAACTGTGACCTCTTGGTTCATAGATAGATGCTCAACCACTGAGACCTGCTGGCCGGGTGGTGTTTGCACTTCTGTGTTTAAAATGGGGGCCACTGTTAGATGCCATGTCCTGCTGGAGTTGAGGAGGTCATTAGCTGGGTTACTCAGAGTTTCTTATAGCTGTGGTGTTTGTCGGAATGAAATTGGGCCGGCCAGGGAAGCTGTAGATGCTTGGAAGAGCTTTCAGTCCTTAATAACACTTGTATCTAAATTCTAGGCATGTTGCCTGCAACTTCCAGTTTCAAGAAAATCTGTGTCAATCTGTTTCTTTATAACCTGGTGCTATTGCTCTGTTCCCCTGCCCCTTGTTTTATAGTCAATCATTCTCTTTGCCTCACAACAGCAATCCAGTCCAAAGATTTACTTGTTTTTTTATTTCCAACCCCATCATTATTTTTATATAAAAAGTATGTTTTGAGTTACAGCAGTTCATGGGGATCAAGCTTCCACTCTGGAGGGAGAAGAGAGGTGTCACTTACTTGGGAGTTGATACAGATAGACATCCTGCCCCATGCTGTGTTTCCACAGTGATCCAGGGGCCTTATTTGTATTACGCTTAAAGAAAAATGACCATATTCAGGCTGACTCCAAGCCCAGATGGTATAGGTCCAATGTTCTTGGAGGAAGGGGGGAGTAAGGAGGTGGAAAATAGCCCTTTTCCTTCCGCTTTTATTCATTAGGAATTTCATTTACAGATTATTTAATGCATTACACTTACTCATATAATTCTGGTAACTTTGGTGTTTTCCTAGCCCTCGTCCCCCTTTTATTCTTCTTTTGGAACAATTTCAAACTTACAGGAAAGCTGGACGACTATTCTTATAGGCTCCTCTATCCCTTTACCGAAAGACTCCAAGTTTCTCCCGTTATCCCAAGCGTGCAGAAGGGCCCAGCGTGGGAGCGCATCAAGCCCATGGACATCTTTCTAGGATCCTTCAGTCTGGGAGAATTCCTCTTTTCCCCGTGTTTTCCTGATGTTAGCATTTTTAAAAAATATATATTTTATTGATTTTTTACAGAGAGGAAGGGAGAGGGATAGAGAGTTAGAAACATCTATGAGAGAGAAATATCAATCAGCCGCCTCCTGCACACCCCCCACTGGGGATGTCCCCGCAACCAAGGTACATGCCCTTGATCGGAATCGAACCTGGGACCCTTCAGTCCTCAAGCTGACGCTCTTTCCAGTGAGCCAAACCGGTTAGGGTGATGTTGGCATTTTTGAAGGTTGTTTTGTAGAATATCCTTTCTTTTCTTAGAGGGTGTTCTCAGTTCCTCCCTCAAAACCCAGTTCGTGTTACCTTCTGTGAGGAGAGCTGGGCCCCTCTTGTGAGGAACTGGTGGCTCTCTCCTCTAGATTCCTGTAACACTCCATTAGTACCTTTGTCTTCACTCACTCACTCACTCACTCATTTATTCATTCAGTAAATACTTTTGGATTTCTTTGTGCCAAGTGGGATACATTTAAGAACAAAACAGTGGTGGTGGTGGTGGTGGTGGGGAATCCTTACTCTTATGAAGCATATATTTTAGTGAGGGGTAACAAACCACTACCAAGAAGTAACCTAGCAAGCATGTCAGAGAGGTGCTGAAGAGGATGCAATCAGGCAGGAAAGGGGAGAAACAATGGTTCTTAACAGGCTGGCCAGGGAAGGCCTCCTATGGAGGCGATTCCGGAGCAAGACTCCCAGGGAAGTTGTGGTAAAGGTCACACAGGTATCTGCAGGAACCCAGTAGGGCAGCGGTTCTCAACCTGTGGGTCGCGACCCCTTTGGTGGTCGAACTACCCTTTCACAGGGGTCGCCTAAGACCATGCCTATCAGACATTTATATTACGATTCATAACAGTAGCAACATTACAGTTGTGAAGTAGCAATGAAAATAATTGTATAGTTGGGTCACAATATGGGGAATTGTGTTTAAAGGGCCAGAAGGTTGAGAACCATTGCAGCAGGGGCAGAGGGAGCCTGTTGGGAGCGAAGCAGCTTGAGATTGGAGCAGAAGGGAGGGGAGCGAGGTAGGAAAGGTCAAGTGTGAAGTCATTCAGGGCTTGTGGCCATGAAGGGACAGGAGAAGCCCTTGGAGAGGTTTATGCAGACAAGTGACCTGACCTGACCTGTGGTTGAAAAAGGAACCCTGTGCGGTATAGAGAACGGCAGGTGTGTGGGGACAGGGGGGCCGACCAAGGGCCTGTGATAAGTGTTCTGCAGTTGTTTGTCCTGTGTAGCATAGAGAAGGGATTCGGTACTTCTCAAACTTGACATAAGATGTCCATGGGCTGTTTGTGAGTGATGTGCATTTCTTTACTAGAAACTAGAACTCGTTAGGTCTCACCTGCACTGTTTACAGCCACCCCCAGGGGATTCTCATGTGGATGGTCCTTGAACAACAGGTTGATGAATAAAGTAATAACAAGTGATTTTTGGAATGAGTAATTGGTTTATGGAAAATCCTTTAGAAATGCTAAGAGATGAAGTGTTTCTCCTCTTACTGCTTTATTTCTTATAAACATACTAGAGGCTCAGTGCATGACATTTGTGCAGTGGGGGGGTCCCTCAACCCAATCCATGAGGGGTCCTGTACCCTCACCAATCCATGACCCCTGGGGGGATGTCCAGGACCCCTTGTGGGCAGTTGGACATCCCTCTCACAATCCTGGACCGCTGGCTCCTAATCCCTCACCTGCCTGCGATTGTAGGCAGCCATCTTGGGAGGGCCTGAGGGTTAATTTGCATATTACCTCTTTATTATATAGGATTATATAGGATTACTCAATTTAAAAACATATATGGTAGTATAAATTTCCTCTTACAACTTATCTAGGCCATCAGGATCTAACTAGGCAAGGCTATTTTTTAAAGAGATGTGTATTATATGAAAGAAACATAATATTCTGACATGTAATTTTCCTGCCTCTAAACATATCATTTCAGAAGGACTGAATAAATGCTTCTAAATAGTATTCATTCACAAAGAAGCTATTAAATATATTCTAGAGGAAATTGGATTCAGGGAGTAGGTTGGATGAAGCCATTAAAGATACAAATGAGTATTTTAGTTACAAATGAATATTTAGGTACAAATGGCTATTTTAAGAGTCAGAGTGGACTAGTTCGGGCTTGGCATTTTACTGCACCAGAGGTCCACAGGGCATGTGCCCGTGGAGCCCTAGAAACAGGTTTCAGTGCAAAGCATTGAGGGACTTTTGTTTCTTCTCTTGGCAAAGTTCAGTCTTGCATGGGTAATCTTGGGTTGGATGTGAAAACAAGTTGTGCCTTGTTTAACTGTATAATGTCATGGTCAAGAGCATGGGCTTTGGAGCCAGCCTGGCTCCAGATCCTCCCCTGAATGCTCAGTGCAACTCACATGCCTCAGTTTCCACATAGGAGGGAAGTAATAGCACTTACCTGACAAGTTCACTGTGAGGATTGAGTTAACACCCATAGGTACTTAGTGGGGTCTAGTATGTTGTAAATGTTCAACAGTTTTCAGCTTTTTCTCCCCCCCCCCACCATTATTTTTGTTGTTATTATATTTCAGTGCCTTCAAATCCTATTTTGCCTTCTGGAATACAAACTTCAGATGATTGCTGTTTTGGGATGAGTGTAGTTATTGGTTGTGTCTGAAAATATGCTAATTTATACTTCACACATATTAGGAATTTAAAGTCTTCATATGTAGGCCTTTGTACTTAGGACCAACACTTTTTGGGGGGGCGGGAGGGGAATGTTTACTTTATTTATTTTTTTCCTTTTTTTAAAACTTTGTTTTATTGCTTAAAGTATTACAAAGAGTATTACATACGTCTCCTTTTTTCCCCCCTTGATCTTCCCCCCGCCTCCCCTATCCCCCAGTGTCTTGTGTCCATTGATTATGCTGATATGCGTGACAACCTTTCTGGAAGTTGGTTGCTGTCACGTTTGTGACATTTTATATCCTCCCATAAAAGAGAGGTGCTCATACTTGCTTTAGGGATGCGCAGTGAGAATTAATGAGCAAGTTCATGTTTGTGGTTCTATCCCATTAAAGTTTTTTTTTTTTTTTTTTTGGTAGTTACCATAGATTTTATTTATTCTTCCCTTAACCATTAAGCTCTAATTAGCACTAGTTGCTGCTCTTATAGTCTCTCTAAGAACCACCATCAAACGGACCCTCTGAACCAGGCCACCGAGAGGACTTTCTTAGACACTGTGGGACACTGGGGCTTGATAACACATCCGCCCTTTCATTGCTCGCCATATCACAGACCACGTGACTCTTATTCCCCATCTCTGAAATTGTTATACTTCTCCAACAACAACAAAAACGAAATTAAATGACAACTTCTTAGAGAACTCTTGGTGATAAATGCTACTTAGTAGGTATTTAGTAATCACGATCTTTCATTTGGGACTTTTATTTTCTCATCCATATGCAACAGTTACATCTGTACTTAGTAAAGGTTTGTATTTCAGTTCTGTGTCACCAGAGGCAAGACTCGGAGCATCTGCACCTCAGCACTTTTGTCTATAAAACACAAGAATGCCCTGACCGGTTTGGCTCAGTGGATAGAGCATCGGCCTGCGGACTGAAGGGTCCCAGGTTCGATTCCGATCAAGGGCATGTACCCTGGTTGCGGGCACATCCCCAGTGGGGGGTATGCAGGAGGCGGTTGATTGATATTTCTCTCTCATCGATATTACTGGCTCTCTATTCCTCTTCCTTCCTCTCTGTGTAAAAAATCAATAAAATATATTAAAAAAACACACAGAGAGAATAACAACTTTGAAATAACATAGAAGGCAAATACCAGGCACCCGAGCTGGTGTATGTGGTTGATGATTGTATTTTTTCCAATGTGATTCAGTTGAATAATAGACCTGGAGCCAATGTTATAGCATTCCGATAAAGCAGAAAACCTATCTTTTTTGGGTCCTAATGTCAATTGGAATTCTGTCTGGCATAGACTTCCCTTAAATATCTAATTTCCAAATTTACTCTGGGTGGACACCTCTTCTGTCAATTGATAACATTGAATTTTTAAGAGGATGTGGATTTAGCGTCAGTAGGGTTTGTGCATCTATTTTATTCCAATAAAGCAATTGAGTGGGACACAGTTTTACATTTCCTGGTTTGGTGTTCAGGTTGCCTCACAAGGGCAGGGATAGGGCTTTGTATCCAAGCAGGCCAGGCCCCTGTGCTCTCTAAAGGCAAAGCCCCTTTAACCAAGAAAGCCCTTTGTTCACATAATTACAAAGTTAAAACTCAATTCCTTGCCGAGTGGGCCTCACAGGATTAGCTCCACTCTTGATTGATATGTAAAGAGTGTTGTAATCTCTGGAACTGTGGCTTCGGAGGAACACGAAAACCTAAACTATCATTTGAGATGGGACAAAGGATGCTGTTATGGGTTTATTTTAGGATTCTCATCTTTTATTTGCCTCTGTAACTCAATATGACTTGTCGGCGGGAGGGTGTGTAGAGGAATGATGATTCTCCTGCTCCAGCCGCTGTTGCTGTCTTAGATACTTTGAAGTGGTGCCCCACTGTCCTCCCAGGGCCCTCGGACCCTTTGATGCCACAATAGGAACTTGTTAAGGACAGAACCAGATTCCTCCGCACAGCCCCTTCTGGCAGGTCTATTTTAAGTCGAATAGGTTTGATGTCTAGACCTACAAGCATTTTTTTCACCAGTTCTGATGAAAAGGCAAGTAGTTTAACATCTTACACACAAGACAGAGGGAACTAAAACCATTCCTAGCCATCACCAAGCAACGACCCCTAAAATGATGCATATCTTCCTTTCTCAAGTGTCAGATCGTCTGTTTCTTGTTCAGTCTGGGGAACCTCTGTTGCTTGCTCAGTCGCTGTCCCCTCTCTCCTTCTACCAGTTTTATAGTCCTGTGCACTCGGTTGACCACGCTCCTTTCCCAGACTCCTTTTCCTCTGCGCGGCCACGCACTCAGCGCTCCTCAGAGTTCCAGCCCAGCCTCTTTCTGTTCCTTGCATTTCCTCTTGTGGAATCTGGCCCATGCCCTCGGCTGCTGAGTCTCAGGTTTTAACCCCAGAGCCTCCCGACCTCATGCCTCTTCTACCTGCCATCTTCACTTGAATGTGTTAAAAGTGAAACTCATTGGTCCCAAACCAACTCATGTTCCTTCACAAAATCTGGTTTTTCATCTTTTTTCAAAGCACAGTTCTGACTTTTACCCCATTTGGTTGAATCTTGCTAGGGAACCCTCCGACACTGCCAGTAAGAATGAAAATGGTGCAGACGCTGTGGAAGATACACTGCTGGTTCCTGAAAAAGTGAAACTTAGAGTTACTTTATGACCCAGGAGTGCCATTCCTGGGTATATGTCCAAGGGAAATGAAAACAGGTGTTCATATAAAATGTGTGTAGGAATGTTCAACAGCAATAGTATTCATAATAGCCAAGAAGTAGAATAAACTTAAATGGATAAAGTACTTGACTTTTTATCCAGTTGATGAATGGATATGTAAATGAAATATATATATATATATATATATATATATATATATATATATATATATATAGCCTGGTGCAAAAATTTGTGCATGGAAAGAGAGGAGGGGTCCCTTGGCCTGCCCACGGGAGGTTGGCTATGGAAGCACACTGACCACCAGGGGGCAGCTCCTGCATTGAGTGTCTGCCCCCTGGTGGTCAGTGCACATCATAGCGACCGGTTGACCATCGTTCAGTCCTTTGGTCTTTCAGTCACGTAGGCTTCTGTATATATAGATATAGACATATACACACAATGGGATATTATTCAGCTTTGAGGAATGAAGTACTGAGTCATGCTGCCGCATGTCTGAGCCTGGAAACTGCTCTGCAAAGTTAAAGAAACAAGACACAAAAGGACACATATTGTATGATTCCATGTATACAACATGTCCAGAACAGGCAAACCCTGAAAGCAGATTAGTGGCGGCCAGGGCTGTGGGAGAAGGGAACAACATTTCCTTTTGGGATGTGAAAATGTTCTAGAGTTAGATAGTGGTGATCACTGCACTACATTTTGAAGATGCTAAAAATTGCTGAATTTTACACCTGAAAATGGTGACTAGATGAGTCCCCCAGGGCTGCTGTAACAAAGTACCACAGCCGGGTGCTGTAAAAAGCAGACATGTTTTGTCTCACAGCTCTGGAGGCCACAGTCTGGAGCAGGGTGTGGGCAGAGCTGGTTTCCTCTGAGGGCTGTGAGGGAGGTCTGTGCCTACCTCTGGCACCTGCTGGTTTGCTGGAAATCCTTGACCTCCCTTGGTTCCTGTGCCCATCACCACAATCACTGCCTTCATCTTCACATGACATGCTTCCTGTGTGCATGTGTGTGTGTAGATGTCCCCTCTTTATAAGGCTACAGACTTAGTTGATTAGGGACTACCTTAAATACTTCATTCTAACTAATTATATCTGCAACAAACCTTTATGTCATTACCAAATAAGGTCATATTTCCATGTGCTGGTTTTTGACCTCATAAGAATTTTTGAAGGACATAATTCAACCCATAACAGTGACTTTTTTAAAAACATATTTTTATTGATTTCAGAGAGGGACGAGACAGATAGAAACATCAATGATGAGAGGGAATCCTTGATCGACTACATCCTGCATGCCCCCCACTGTGGATTGAGCCCACAACCCAGGCATGTGCCCTTGACTGGAAGCGAACCCAGGATGCTTCAGTCTGCAGGCCAGTGCTTCACCCACTGAGCCAAACCAGCCAGGGCAACAGTGACTTTTATGTGATGTGAATTTTACCCCAATTGAAAAAAAAAATAAATCCAAGCCAAAAAACAACCCTCCAGGAACTTCTCACTGTTTCAGGCAAGAGACCCAAGGCCTGCACATGGCCTCCCCGTCATCCTTCCTGCTCTTCTCTCCGTGTGCCCCAGCCAGCTGGCTTGCTTCCCGTGTCAGCCATGCTCTCACCAACCTCAGCATCTGTGCCTACAACCTACTTTTATTCCTTTTCCCTCCCATCTCCTCCCATTCAATTTGTTGGAAGTCTTTTACCCTTCAGGTCTCAACTCCAGCATGACTCAGGGCAAGTGCTTGAGTGACTTCCCGGGGTAAGACAGCCTCTTTCATTCTACACACCACCTTTGATGTGGGCATCTACTGCTGTGTAACAAAGCCCTCCAAGCCTTCCTGGTGACAGACAACATCCATTCTATTATGCTCTAGGATTCAGATGCACTGAAGACAGCTTGTGTCTCCTCTGTGATGTCTAGAGCCTCCATTGGGGAAGTTTGAACAGCTGGGAGTGTCTATGCTCATGGGTCTGTTGCCTGAACTAGGCTGACGGAAAGACCAAGTGCAGCTGGAACCATTGACCAGAGTTCCTACCCGTAGTTCCTTAGTGAGGCTCACAGCAGGGCAGCCTCAGGCTAGTCAGACTTCTTCCGAGGCAGTGCAGAGCTCCACGGGAGAGTATCCCAGCAAATAAAAGGAAGCAAGAAGCTGTATGGCTCCTATGACCAGGCTCTGGAAGCCACATAACATTATTCCCCCCTGTCCCCCCGCCCCCACACACACACACACACTCTCCGTACCTTGGTGGTTGAAGCTGCCTAGCTTACCCAGAGTCACAGGAGGGGCCACAGACTTCCCCTCTCAATAGGAATAGTATCAGACTCTGTGGGCGTGTTTAAAAACTGCCACAATACTTATCTACCTGTGTCCCTCCACGGAGCTCCTCTGTACATCACTCATTCATTCCTTCATGGCATTATTGGATTAAGTTCTGGCTTTGCAACTACACGATAAGCTTATTTTACTCATATTATTCCCTGCACTTGACACAGTGGCTGGCCCTATGTAGGACTCTGAAATGAAAGTTGACTGTAAAAAAATTATAAAAGATCGAACAATTATAAAGGTTCGCTCATATTGTAGACATCACAAGCTTGTGCAGCTGATCCAGCACGATCGCTGGTAAATAGACCCAGTGGTCCATGGCTTGATTGTATCATCGTCAGGATCTCAGCAGTTCGGCAGCAAATCTGTGGCTGTTTGTGTCTATTGATATTGCATGAGATGTCTGAGAGCTGCCACCAAGAGGAAGTCATACTGGTGCCTGCAATAAAACACAGCAACATACGTATAAGTGAAGCCAAGTGTTTGCTGAGCGAATTCCCCGAAAGAGAATACATAGAATTAAAAATTGAGAGCTTAAATAGCCTAATTCTAATAGGGTGTGTGTGTGGGTGTGTGTGTGCACGCACGAGCGCGCGCGCTCATGGATTTGTTTGTTTGTTAGCTGAAGAAGGGAAGGTAGCAAAGAATGCTGTTTTTTACATTTTATTTTTAACAGACTGCATCAGAGCTGGATGGGGCTGATCATGTTTATTTAACATGCTGCAGAATTTAGAATGACATTCTCCCTTCCATCTTCTCAGCTCCTCGTGTCTTTTAAAATGTTCAAGTCTGAGCCCAGGGCAGGGGGGTAAGGGGGCAGAGGCTCAGTTGGTTGGAGGTTTATCCTGTACACCGAAAGGTTGCGGGTTCAAATTCCGGAGAGGGCACATTCTTAGGTTGCAGGCTCCATTCTTGGTCAGGGCACCTGCAGGAGGCAACCAATTGATGTTTCTTTTTCATATTGATGTTTCCCCCACCCCTTCTGTCCTCTCTCTCAAATCAATAAACATAGTCTCAGGTGAGGATTAAAAAAAGAAACACAAGCCTGAGACAGACACACATCTAACCTTGCCAGGCGCACGGATCACTCGTTTCCCGCTCCCGCACAGCTGCTTGCCGTCTGCGCTGCAGCCTTGATCAATGGGTGTCAGTTTTCTTCCCTTGCCTGTAAGATCGTCAGGGCAGCCATTGACCCAGAACTTCTTAATATGCAGAGGGATGCCGTTCAATAAGTTAAAATGCAGTTGTGGTTTTTGCCTCCACAACAAAGGCCCCATGGCAGTGTGGGGTCACACCGGTTTTGGAGTCACAGGGACCTAGGTTTGAACCTTGATCCTGACACTTTTCATCGATGTGACTTTATTGTTCTTATGCATCCTTCATGTAAAAAAAAGGGGTGGGTGAGATAATCAGAGAGCTGTTGTAAGAATTTAGTTCAATTTTGCTTTTAAAGATCCTAGTGTAGTTTGGCACATGGCGAATGCTCAATTGGCACTAGTTATTATGACTATTATTATACAAACGTAGCTGTTTGGAATTTAAACATGGAAATGTTGGAACGGTTTTCAAAGAACGCTTGCTCCCATTCGGGTTTTGCTCTTATTTGGGAAGTTAAGTTTATGCTGTGTAGGGCTGGGATATTAGTATGTTACTCATAATGATTGTTTCTATCTTGTCTTTAATACTTTGTTAAAAGTGACTGTTGTTTTGAAAAGTGTCTGTTAAAAAATAAGTATACACTGAAATGGAGAAATGGTTCAAAATGCTAGGACTTTAGAAAATTGAATGTATTTTTTCTACAGTCTACCATAGCTTATTCTGCCACACTGCGTGTAGAGGTGTTTGTTGCAGGATGTCTGATTTAAACCTGGCGGCTCCTGTGTTTCTGGACCGGACCAGAATGGGCAAGGGCAGGTCCTCTGCAAGGTCTCCAGGAGGTGCTTCAGGTCTTCGGTTTAGAAGGCTCTTACTTGTTTCTACTTCTGTAACCACGGTCGGTGGCAGATGCTGGAGTCTATTGTGAAGTGAAGTTGGAGGAGGGAGGGTTTTGTAACAGATGGTTTCTTGGATATCTGGGGCTTGTCCAGCTCTAAGCTTTGAAAACGATGGGCTAGACCCTGATCTGGCGCGGATGTGGGCTGGAGTGCCAGAGCAGGAAGTGGGGTCCTAGGGCGATGTCTTTGGGGCAGCTGCTGCTGCTCGGCTGGTGGGCTGGCACCAGCAGCCTGAGCTTTCTGAGGTTTCCTGAGGCGATTGTAGTGTGGTTCAGTAACAACAATGAGGGAGGAAACCCGGCCTGGAATCGGAGGCAGTCATAACCACTTTGGAGCTGTCAGCCTGTTTAGCTACTGTGCCTTGTGGGACTTGTGCCACCTTTGGCCTGGATGGAAATGTGTGAATGTGGGAGCCAAAGATATATGCCTCTTGCATAGGTCAGCTGATGGTCCAGCTTGTGTAGAGCAGTAAGCGATGCTTTGTAGGAGGGCTTGGCTGTTCTCATTGACCTTACTCTTCGAAGACTAGAAGCTTATCCCAGACTTGGTTAGCATTCCGTGATACCTTTTTAATATTAATTACACCCCCCTGGCCAGTGTGGCCCAGTTAGTTGCGCGTCGTCCCATGCACTGAAAGGTTGCTGGTTCAGTTTCCACTCAGGGCATATGCTCAGGTTGCAAGCTTGACCCCTAGTAGGGAGCAGCTGATCCATATATCTTTCTCACATCGATGTTTCTCTCTGTCTCTCTCCCTTCCTTCCACCCTCTCTAAAAATATCAATGGAAAAATATCCTTGAGTGAGGATTAACAATAAACAAACAAAAAATTAAAATAAATAAAAACATTTTAAAGTAATTAAATTATCCTTTGCTGAGTTCTAGTATTTGGCCTGCATCTCACTAGCTGAGTGTCACTGGGCAAATTTCTTAATCTGTGTCTCACCTTACTTATCTGTAAAATGAAGAAGCCAGATTAGATGATGTCATAGGTATGAGATGACTTTAATGTCCAACTCTAAAACATTGTATGTATCTTCACATATTTTAGTATTTGCTTCTTTGAATAATGAGCTCTACAAATTTATTTCTATACAAAGTGAAACATAGAACCTTCCTTTTGCTCTTAAATTCTTAAAGGTTCAAGTGGTGTTTCCCATATCCAGTATTCAAGAGTTTGGAAATTAAGAGTCTGTACCATCATTTTATGGTGAAAGGGATGCAAATTTTATCTCCTTCTGCAACCTGTTGTGATCTTGTCCCATTTGTTGTTGGGAAAATATTGATTGCAGTTACTGTTGGCAAGGAAAAGTATGGAATTCTATACATGACTTAGATTTATAGCAGCATAATATTGCAGTGGCAGTGGAGCCATCTGGTCAACCCTTTCATGTTGAGAGGACACTGAGGCCCAGAAAGGTTTCACCACAGCTAGACCCTTGATGTCTGAGACCCTGCTTTGTAAATCTTGATGTCCCCAGGGCCTCTTGGGCATCAGATCCAGCTGGTTTCATTATCAGTGCTTGTCAGCAACCTTAGGCAAAGACCCTTTACATAACCCTCCTCTGACCCATTAGGTTCTGAAATGCCAAGTCATCCCTGTTCTGAAGAATTATTTCAAGATAGAACCAGCTTCATGGGCTTTGGGTTTCCTCTTCAGTATGGTCTGTGCAACCACGCACTGTTTCTCGGGGTGCGGGCCCTGGAAGGGTTCCTTATGAGAGGTCACTTCTTTTGTTTTTGTTTTGTTTTTAAATATATTTTTATTGATTTCAGAAAGGGAGAGGGAAAGAGAAATAGAAACATTAATTATGAAAGAGATCATGGAATGGCCGCCTCTTGCATGGCCCCCCCCCCCGGAATCGAGCCCACAGTCCAGGCATGAGACCCAACCGGGAATCGAGCCCACAGTCCAGGCATGAGACCCAACCGGGAATCAAACTATGACTTCCTGGTTCATAGGTCAGTGCTCAACCACTGAGCACACTGGCCAGACATGAGGTCACTTTTTACCTCCACCCCTGCAATTCCTTTTTCTCGGAGCATTTTAATTCATAAGAGGGAAGCCGAGGTACAGTTCTCAGAAATGAGGCAGATGCTGTGGAATGCAAGAGAAGCAAGAGCTGGATGAGCTGGGTTAAGATTCAGACTAAGAAAACATTGTGGGGGGAGTGTAACCCGGAAGGCCTTGCAAATCTCCCTAGTGTTTGGAAGAGGTTCTTCTTCAGAGCCCTGGAAAGCTGAACGCTCTAGAGATTGCATGTGCGTTGTCATGAGTTACAGCATCTTTATCTTCTTTCTTTTGATTCTCATTGTTCTTTTCTTACCCCGGGTGCCCCCTATGACATTTTTGAGACCCTGCCGGATTTGGCCATTTCTGCCTAATTCCATCACTTCTCCTATTTGAAATAGACACTCCCCCCCCTTATTTTCTTCATTCTAAGACATTGACTTTTAAAACACGTCTGAAATCCCGGCGAGTCTAAGAATCAATGTGCATATTTAAGGTAGTGTTTTCCTTTTCCCTACAAGCACTGTTAGGAAACCTCTGTATCTGAGAATCTGGAAATAAGAGTTAAAAACAGTGGACTTTCTTAGTGAAGAGAGAAGTGAGGGATTGAGAGCAAAATGATTAGAAGGGCAATAAAAATCCTAAAGGCGTGGGGACGGTTTGCCAAGTGAGGTGGAAAGCCCTGCACCCTGCTTCCCCCCTGAGATTTTCAGGCTTGTGTAAGGTTTGCACAGGAGCAGCCTCTCAAGATTTCGGGAAAGTTGTGGCATTCGGCTCTCCTGGACCCAAGGCCACACACACTCTGTAGCAGGGGCTGCCACTCGGGTTACCTGTAGCAAGGAAGGGGGGACTCCCAAGAATACCTAAGGGTACAAACTGTGTCATGGCCAGGCCTCACACATCCTGCAGTGAGTGTTCCGGATCGAAGGACGCACTGAAGATGTCATCAGCAGGAGTTCGTGGCCACTGCGACGATCGGACTTGTCATGGGTCTAGCTAATTACCATCATCCCTGTTTATGTAGAACTTATAATTAAATACTCTGTCCTGTGTGTATTGTCAGGATGGTGGAGGTGGTGGACAACAAGGCCGCTGAGCTGGGGCCTCACGTCAGGAAGGGTCTCACATGTGCCCCGTCGGTGTCATCTCCACATGCATTTGCACATTCAGTCACAGAGTCGCACTGGCAGGATTGAAAGAAGATGGCATTGATCATCCAAATTTAGATGATTTCTTCATCCACATTTCGATTTGTTTCTCATTGACAGACATCTGTTGCCTGTAGTGCACTGTGAATGCGTGTGTTTTATGCATCTTGAACTGTTTCGCGAGGAGCGTAATTGGCCGTGTTTGGGTGTTAGCAGTGTTCATTTGCTTAACGTAACAGGAAACTATCCCGGCCCTTCTTTATTCTTAATGTAACCGGAAGTGTTAACGTTGAGAGGGGCTCCGCCTCTGGGCCTCTGAGAGGCCTTGCGGAACCATCTCTGCATTGGTCGTCCTGGGCCACATGCTCGCCTGTGGTCCAGTCACCTGGGAAGTGGGGCTTTGCGTGACATAGAAAGCTTTGCCCCTGTGGTGCATGGAACAGTCTGGCTCCTGGTTCCTTTTCCCTCAGAAAGCGCTGTGCATGGCGCAGGCTTGTGACTAAACAGAAGGTGGGGAACCTAGGAGTCTGACTTAGCAGGAAGGCCCTCCGCAGAGCTCTGATTTAGCCAGGGGATCACCAACGTTCCAGGCAGCTCAGCTCATTTCTCCGCATATAATTTCTCTTGGAAATTACAGACAAATGACACCAAATGACTTTTGAAAACTGTGAAGACTGTAAAACTCATTATGCTTTGAGACATCTAGCCACTGCTAAAATACTTTTTAAAAAATGATATAATTGTTTAGGCAGTTGGCAGTGCTTTTGGTAAAATCGGAGTGAACGGCTCTATGAGAAAAACAGCTCCAGAACTAAGGAGAGGCTGTAAAGAGATGCAAGGGGCCACGTAGGCAGCCAGAGGAAGGCTGAGGAGATAATTGGTTGTGCATAGGGAGGGGTAAAATTGGAAAGCGGTGTGAAATGCAGCTCAAGTCATTGTTGGGGGAACTTTGAAACGAAAACTGGCGTTTAGTAGTAACATTTGACCATGCATTTTAGATTCATGCCCCTATTTATTTTTTATCAAACTGATAATTTAGGCTGCATCCACCATCAGGAGATGTCCTAGGCAGGACTGGATTGCATGAGTCACGCTTTTTGTTCTTTGACCACAGCTTTGATGTCTCAATGGGGACTGGAACATTTTATGTGGAAAGGTTGGCATCTTAACAGGCGTTGAAGTAAGTGATCTGGGACCCTGCTGCCTAATGATTTGAGGCCTTTGTGTTTTGCAAATGCCCCATTTGTGTGATTAGAGAACACAGGCTTATGGGTAAAATGGTGGTTCATTCATAAAATACCTTTTCTGTGTGCTTGTTGGAACTCTAATATCCTGGGTAGGTTTTATTACAATCATTGGCGGTGCAATCAAGATATCTGAAATACTGTCTTCTTTAGGGTAGAGCATAGGCACTGTGTGTAAGCCTGCTGCTTCATGGACAGATTGTGTTTATCAGAGTTGTACATTCTCCTGCAGACTTCCCTCTTTAGTATAGAGTGATTGACCTGGTATTTCAGTGTGTTATTTTGCCAGGAAAATGTCAGGTTAGTACTCCTCTCAATAGGGCATGGTACATCTCAATCACCAATGGAATAAAAAGGGAAAGTACTTCATCTCCAGGTCTGGGCCCATCATATTCTTTTGATTCTTCTGCCTCTCCCACCAGCCCTCATTCTTGCAGTAAATTCATGCTGAGCTTGGGGAAGTGGGCATACAATGATGAGCAAAACAGAAGTGATTCTTGACTTCCCGGCATTTGCATCTGTGAGGGACCCAGGGAATAAATACATAAACACTGCAGGAACAAAAATTATAAATTGCAATGAGTGTGGAGGAGTGAGAAAGAGGACACAGGGGATGATGAAAGGGAATAACAGGAAGAACACAGTTTAGGTGGGAGGGAAGGCCTCTTTGAGGAAATGCTATTGCAGCTGAGAACTGAGGGATGGAGAGGATTAGCCATGTGAGGAGAGGGGGTGGGGCGTGAGGGGGCGGGAGCAGTGATGGAAGGCCCTGAAATGGGAAAGGTTTGGTAGGTGGAGAGAGAGGCATGAGAGAAGGGTCTGTTTCCAGGAGAGATGGCAGTGTCTACTCTCTGCTCCCTTAGTGTTGTGGTTATGAGCCGACTTGCCTAAAGGTCCCTTTAAAGCAAAGGAGACCTTGCCAGTTACGCTGTTGTCACTAAGCAAATTCTAGGGTATGTGTTGGCTTTGTTCGGGGAGTTGTAAATGGATTTCACTTGAGAACATTACAAGAACTGAAAGATTAGTTTAAGTAAAAGAATTAAATTAAAGAATGCATCATTGTTCTGGCAAATCCCTTGATGCTTGGCCATTGTCTTCCGGCCTTTTCTTCCCTGTTCATGTCATCTGCTTGGAGTACTGGGCTCTGAGCCTTCACCCTCCACCTCTTACCACCTGTCTATTTGTAATGCAGCTTTTCTTTTCTTTTCTTTTTTCCTTTTTGAGTGCATGGAAGTGAGATGGGAAAGAGAGTTCACTCAGTGCAGTGGTTCTCAACCTCCTGGCCCTTTAAATACAGTTCCTCATGTTGTGACCCAACCATAATATTATTTTCGTTGCTACTTCATAACTGTAATGTTGCTACTGTTATGAATCATAATGTAAATATCTGATATGCAGGATGGTCTTAGGCGACCCCTGTGAAAGGGTCATTCGACTGCCAAAGGGATCTCAACCCACAGGTTGAGAACCACTGACTTAGTGGCTCTTGTTTGGAATGAAATAGTTACCTCAGTTTCTAGTGAAGGAATTCTGGTGGATTTATTGAAGGTAGTGGGTTTTCCCCCAGAATCAAGATCCCCAGGGAGTATTAAGTACAATTACATTATTAATAATGCCCTATGCTCTTTAAATTTGGGACAGGGCCCTGAGTGCAGTCGTAAGGGGATTTTCAGCACAAGCGTCCTGGGTGAGGGGCAGATGAGGGCAGAATCCACTGGAACATGCGCAGCCCGCTCTCCAAGGCTGAGTGGGTCGGCCTGGAAGAAGGGGTGTCTTTCTGTCTCTGATGAGAGCTACTTAGCGAGCCAAGCCCGTTTCTAAGATCCTCCAGAGGTGCCATAAAGACTGGTGTGGCCCTGCCTGAGAGAAACCTCAGTGAGCCCGGGGTGGGCCTTCCTGTCCAGCAGGGCATGACCACACCCATGTTTGGTCCTCTTTGCCGGCCGCCTTACTTTTTTCTCCTGGTGCGTTATTAGTTTTAGTGGATATGTTATTGCAATCAGTGCATATAAATATTTGTAAGCACTTGACATATTTTTAAAATCTTTTCGTCACCATGCTGAAGCCAAATTTTAGCTTGTCAAAAACAGTAGTTCTCATCTAGCTGGTGTGTCTCAGTGGTTGAGTGTCAACCCAATTTGCTACATCACTTCAAGTCTTATTGTATCATTTACAGTTCTAGGATCTCACCTAGCTTCAAGGGCACCTGGGAAGTTCCCTACCAGGGGCCAGGGGCTTGGTCGTAAATAGGAAGGGGGATGCCAGGGGACTGTCCACACATTAGCTCTCACCCCTTTTTAATGCACCATTAGGCAGTGTGAGGGACACCAGGTGAGTGGTTGGCGAATAAGGATGGGTAACTAATGGCTACAACAGAACTTATTTAAAAAAATATATTTTATTGATTTTTTACAGAGATGAAGGGAGAGGGATAGAGTCAGAAATATCGATGAGAGAAAAACATTGATCAGCTGCCTCCTGCACACCCCCCACTGGGGATGTGCCCGCAACCTAAGAACATGCCCTTGACTGGAATCCACCGTGGGACCCTTGAGTCCGCAGGCCGACGCTCTATCTATCCAATGAGCCAAACCGGTCAGGGCAACAGAACCTTTTTGGATGGTCCTCCGGAGCTCTAGACTGATGAGCTGCTTGGCCATGGTCCTTGGGTCCAGTTCATTTGCGCCCTGCCTGAGCACTGTGCGGTCCAGCCATTGATGGTGCCTGTGAGGTAGCCTGGGCCAGGGCAGCTCACCACAGAGGTCCTCTTTTGCAGCTGATTTTGAACCCCAGACAAGGCGGAAGTTGGTTTACCTGTCATTGAGTTTTGAAAGAAAGGTTTTTGCTACTGATGGCAACTGAGCGAAGCTGGGAAGGAGAGAGGGCTGTGCAGGCCTGGGGCGTTTCCTGTGGAGCAGCT